>JAYDZE010564793.1:0-12367 GCA_034509125.1 Monilaria moniliformis
TAGCCCGCACCCGATTAACCCGTAACCCGAGTAGGGCTGACCCGAAACCCGATGGGCTGGCCCGATTGACATCCCTACTCTTCAGTATTGGAATCAATAAAGGGCATTTTGGATCTTTATACGTCAATTATATATGCAAGCCATGCTTAATTATTTTCCAATAATTGGTTATATATTATTGATCAGTTTCTAGTTTATTTTTATATTATTAGCCATATCGTTTACACACACACACAAACATAATGCTATTAATACTCAATAAGGTAAGCAAAGGAATCCATTTGAAAATCCAACAAGTCCAACTTGTTGAACCAATTATTCTATTTTTAAATATTCAATTTTCGAGAAGCAATTATTTTTTATATATATTATGTTTTTGTCTGATATCTATCAACTGACATGTACATGACATAAGTCGTTTGATGCATATTTAACGGCGAAAGATCGAGTAAATGGTGCATGGTTGTCGGCAAGAATCGAAACAGCGAGACGAGAAAGACATACCGCTTCACTGTGATTTACATGGTCTTGAACTCAAATTCAATCGTTCTTATTATTTTCTTTTTATAGTTTGATCTGATTCCTTACTTATTGAAGTAGAGTTTGTTTGTAGATCTATAAGTAATACTTTTCACGTTTATGATTTTGGTAAATATGTAAGAATTGTATTTATTTATATAAGTAAAATATATAAATTATATATATTAAGATTAATTAAGGTACGTAAATATATAAACCTAATTAAAATAGAAACCGTGATTGAGGAAAACAGCTGGGATGGAGACTTGGGAAACATTTTGATGGTGATGGACCCGTATGAAGAATGTTGCACATGTACATATTAGTGACTGTTCAAGGACGATAATAAGATGTTCTTTTAACTTATAATTATTTAGGCCCCATCAAATAGACTTTATATTTAATTTTTTATGTCTATATGTGTTTTTTAATTAATAAGCTCAAACTCCCTTGACAGAAAAATAATTAATTCACTATGAGTTCCCTATATCACACAACGCACGCTTTCTTTACTCATGAGCAATCTTTAAATAATGAGGTGTTGAAAATCGATTTCAAGAACTCCCATTCTCATCTTAATATGATGTTGGAATATGTTTATTTTAAATGTCAAAAGACCAAAAGTAGGTTTTTATTGCAGATATTTTGCTATTTCCTGACATTGTATGTGTAAGTATCTAACTACTTTGACTCCATTAAGAAATTTTATATATAATTGGATCTCAAAAATAAGGGCAACGCTTGATGAATAATATATGCAACTGGGAATTATGATTTATAATTAAGGGTTTGTATATAAATTAATATAATGGTAATTTGAGGATGGTAGATGATTGATTTTAGGTTGTATATATACCAAGTTTTTGTGAAATTAAAATTTGGATAGTGACTTGAGATTAATGAGCCCTAGCTAGGCTTAAATAAACACATACTTTGATACTAATAAATTTAGATGGGATTCAAAGGGATAGAGAAAAAGACATGGTCGATCAAGTGAAAATTGAAAGATAATACAACAATTATATGTAGTCTAATGCACACTTTATGCTTTATTAGGGAGGTAAAAATTAAAATGAAAGTATTGCATGAGTTATGAATTCAATCTGAATCTGCAATCACTTAAAACGTTTACGTCTCATATAAGAAAAAAATTAAGAGTCTTCATATTTAAGTTTACACGAAGATATCTCTCACTCTAAAATTTAGTTATATATGGTCCAATTATTTTGTATAGACTTTTGTTATACGGTTCATTGTTCTAGTTTAAATCGTGGTTATCAGATTTTATATTTTCATTTTTCTAAGTTCGTTGTCCGAAAATAGAGAAGTGAATATGAATATATATATATATATATATATATATATAGGATGAAACTATCCCCTTAGTACTTAACTAACACCAAAAATATACCATTGGATTTAAAAGTATACGTTCTAGATTTAGTGGTGTCGTCTATCATCACAAGTTAATATGGTTCTCATCAAAAGGTCAAAACTGTCTCTGGCAAATAATTACAGTTTTTAAGTATGGCAGTTACCTTATTTCTCGCGAAATTAAATCCCCATATCCGCATTACTCGATTGCGTGTATCTTTCCCAACTTACGCACGTATCTTTCGGATAATCTTCTCAAATATTTCCATAAATAAGATCCGTGTTCATCATTGATGATGTCTGCAAACATGGTTTTAAACAAGACTTCGAACATAGTTATATCAATATATAACATAATTTACGTTATCATAATGTTCGTCAATCCTCATTATCATAGAACAATGCCACAATTTCTCTATAATATGACTATAACTGCAAAGATTTGATGAATAAAACTCCTTCCATAAATCACGAATAATATCATATTCGCAAACCTCATATTAAACAATCCACTTACCATAAAAACGAAAATCATTACTCCATTAAATCTACCAAAAATAAATATTTCGAAAATATCTCAAAATCTTAAGTATGATGATTACAGTTATAACTTATAATATTATTATTGGTTTGTTATGATGATTTGTCGTAAGCTATGTAATGATAAATAATACATATATATTACCAAAAATTACTATGAAGATACGTTTTTAAAAAGGAAAAGATCTGAAAATAAATCAAAATTACATTTCCACCATTTTCGATAATTTTAACAAAATAATTAATTCCACGTGACATCATTATAAACGGTTAGATGCTATATCCGACGGTTGTAGATTAGTCTTAGTTAGGCAATAAGAATGCGTTATATAGGGTAGTACTAGAGTGAAACTATCTCCTTAATACTTAACTAAGACAAAAAATATACCATTGTATCTAAAATATACGGCCTAGATTTAGTGGTGTTGTTTATCATCACAAGTTAATATGGTTCTCATCAAAATGTCAAAACTGTCTCTGGCAAATAATTACAATTTTTAAAAGTATGCCAGTTACCTTAGTTGCATATAATTACTGTCTCTGGCATATAATGGTTCTCATTATAAACGGTTAGATGCATATATCCGACGGTTGTAGATTAGTCTTAGTTAGACAATAAGGATGCGTTCGAATTTAAAACCATCTATATATATATATATATATCCACTTGAATTGAAGTAACATTACGTGGCCAAATTAATTTTAATAAAATTTTAGTCATGTGAGGCAATCTTCGTCTCACGAGATAACCCTGGAATCTAGCTTATTACTTATCCAAAATCTTGCTAATGACGCTTTTATTTCCTGCCTTTTCAAGATATATAAAATCAACTGCAGTAATAAATTTCTTGTGTATGTCTGTGTGCGTGGAGTAAAAGATTTAATTGCATTAGCAATATAAAATATGCAATTAAAATGCAACTATAAATGAATGACTAATTTTTAGGGTATTTGATTATTAATATACGCACACTTAATTTTTTATGATCCATATATTCTTAAATTTTGATAAGTGTGTATTTATTCTTTATTGTTGATTTTCGAATCCAGAATTTCGTTGCTATCATAAATAAAGTAATAAAAAATTAGGGAAATAAAATACACATATGACCCACACCATTCAATTACATAATTGGCATCCTCTAGTCTAGAGATGCTCTACAGACACGCCGGATCCTACAAATAAGCGTCTTGCTTGAATATCAAACGCTTAATAATTTTCCAATAAACACATTAATTTTTTATTTTTTATTATTTGGAAATAGGGAAATTGTGGGATTTGAATCCTAAACCTCTTTGTTATGAGAAAGGATGTCTCACTGTTTGGTATTCTTGAAAGGACTAGAAACACATTAGGTAGTGCATATATATGTACATAATATCCCACCCTTTATTATTTGATAAAAACGTGTATGAGCTCTTATTCACCATAAGTTTCAAGTAAAAGTTATTTTTCTTATGGTTAAAAGAGATTGTATTAAAATGACTATTGTTATAAATAAAAGTTATTGTTCTTATGAATAAAAATCAACAGTGTGTTTTAAATAAAAGTTATACTACTTGTGATTAAAAGTGATTGTTACAAAAGTGATAATTGTTCTTAATATAATTTATTATTTTAATGAACAAAAGTTACTAATTTTCAAATAAAAAAAACATAAACCGGGTCAGGCTGGATTTGACCCGCGGTCACAGAAATGCCGCCCTTATTCTTTTGATTGTTTCAGAATGAGAGATTTTTATTTTAAAACTGAAAATGAAAAACTAACCACCATGAATTTTAACCTATATACCGATGTGTATATTTGGATGTGATATAATCCTAATATCATTTATATATATATCCATCAACTCAAATTTTAGGAGGTATAATCATTACATGAACTCAATTTGGGCTGAAGACATAATATACCAAAGCACAAGCCGAATCTTCTAAGCCATTTCTTCTGTGGACCACTTGTTTTAGACACACTCACGTGCCTTCTTTAATAACTACTATTATGAATAGTTATTAGTGAAATTGACTTGCCAAATCATCCAACTTTAATAATTACATGCACGTTCAAAATGAAAACTAATAGGTATAAAACAAAAATATATATAATTAGGACCAATTAAAAACATTTAATATTGGAATTGTTGAATTTTTTTTTCTTTAAAAATACAGGTAATGATATATCGAAAGTGAAGATAGAGATTCTCATAATTCACTCAAGGTAGGAGTTGTTTAAACTTTCTATTAGCTCTACTCCCAACTCGACCTGAGCTACTTGGTCGTACTCAAATATGGCTTGTTGCAAAATTCTGAAGCGTCTGAACAACTCAGAACTCAACTCGAAAAAAGTCATCAACTATATGAATTTATGCTCAACTCTTAAGGTTCATAATGAACATGTCTCAGAGCCTATAGATAAACGACTAGGTTTATGAGCTCACAGGGTAAATACTTATAGGTCTAAGCTTGACTCGGAATTTTTTTGGAGTTTAAATCAGAGCTAGGTTCAAGCTTAACTTGGTTACTGAAATAATCGAATAGACGAGTTCTTTTGGACCCCAACATTCAAGTAGCTTGCAGATGCATCGACACATTTGTAGCCAGCCCTATTTAAGTAAACATGGCGTGAACCGGTGGGATTTCAATGCCCACAAAATATTATATATATACTAAAAGTGATCAAATATTTGATGATTCCTTCAAATTTCATCATTATACCTTTATATTTGGCAAAACACATGCTTACGTCTTTATATTTTTGTTTTTTGTTTCATCAGATTCTTATACAATTTTTTGTTTTGGAAGTCCTCCTACTTTTTGTATTCGATACTTTTTATCCTTATTTCGTGAAATCGTTAACTTTTCAGTTATAAAATAACACACCTTCCATTGGTTATTCAAATAAATTCCACATGATATCTTACTTGGAAATTTAAAATAATTATTATACAAAAAACCTATATAATATTAAAATCAAATAAAAGTTTGTTTCTTCATTTTGCTATAATTATCCGCTGATGAATTCATTTTGAGGTTGCCAATTAATCCTAATGAATCAAAGAATCTAAAGCAAAAGAAGAATAGCAAAAAATAAACCAAATGCAATAGGATTCAATTGAGTGTATTGACAATCTATGAACAGCCGCTTTGCAGCTTCATCTGTGCTACGGCTTTTTTTTTTTATCAAGATTGTTCTTCTTTTTTTCCTCCAATTGATTCCTTCGTGGAGAAGAATTCAAGATTAAAAAACAAAATCATTTGACTTATAGATTTTCTTTTTACATAACAATTAAATGAAGTTTTAATTAAAATATGATGTGTAATTTATATTGAATAAAAATACGTGACAGTTAATTAAATAGCGAAAAAATAAGATGACCTACTAAAATGGAAAAAAAAATGTATAAGAATTTACTAAAATTAAAAATAAAAGTATAAGGACCTAGAGAAGTGTTTTGCTTTTATAATATTGTGTCGTGTCGATTTAGTGTATGTAGAAACTTTTGAGATTTTGAGAAAATAATAAGTAGAAACCGGAGAAATTGGAGTAGGGTTGCTTTCATTTATTAGCTGCTTTCAGATAATTAAAAATGCAAATGGTTTAACCAAGCCTTTTTGGTTCGATTTTCTCTCTTTTTTGGGGATTATCCACTTCTCTCAACGTTTCTCTTTCTAAAAAGCTATATCCATTTGAAACTTCCAACCTCTCCTTTTCCCAATCCATCAAGCATGTGGAAAGCGATTTGTTCTATGTTTTTTTTTTCTTTTTCTTTGTCATTGAGGCTTTCTTTATGTCCGAGAGTTCATTGACATTGCAATACGGAATAAGACATGATATGTTCCATTTGAATTTCTTTATATATAAAATATCAATATCATACTTGGCAGAATATATTAAAATTATATTATAAAATTTCAATTCCTATAGTATACTTATAATTTTAAAATCCAATTGATGCGATAAGGGTTAATTCGATATATGATAAAAAATTAATATATGTTATATTTATGTTATGAGTTATTAGTTATTAAATATCTGATTGATCATCTGAAAGGTGGTATATATGATCATACAAATCTCTATAAACATCAGCATCTGCTTTATAAAGAGTCATGTATTTTGAAGGAAATGAAATATCAGTTACATAATTATATTATACATCTTTATAATTAAGAAGAAAAATGAAAGGTTGTATACCTCTTGGAATTAATTTGTCCATGGGATAAAGATGTTTTCTTGTATTTGTATATGTACGTAGATTGCTAATCCGATTTGCATATCTATAAGGAATTTGGATTTAATTAATTAGTTGTTAGTTTTCGTTTGAAAGTGCACGCAATTGCAATCTTGGTTCCAACATATCTGCAACCACCAAACTCAAATATGTGCATTCGATTATTTTACCAGATTTCTTTAATTTGTTCCATTTTCGTCTATAAGTGATAGCATGAGGATTTATTTTACATTTAACGAAAGTTTATGCTAGGCAATGTACTTATTATCCTCTTCATTTATAATCATATATAGATATAATTTCTTCTTCTTCTTCTATTGCTAAAAATGCTAAAATAAAATATTTTCGATAAATATATCTAAGTATGTTGTTCAAAATTAGAAAAAGAAAAAAAAAACAATTTGTGGGTTCTGAAGCTCCTCTAAATCTGCCTGCATATACATACACACACACACACATATATATATATATATATATATTTCACTTATATCACCCCTAAAACCTAGAAAACTAGGTAGATACAAGATGAAAAGTCGTGGTTGAAAAGTTGACTTGATGACTGTCATCATGAATATTCCTTTGACCATCAAATAATAACTCAATATTAATTAGACAAACTTCTTAGGTCCCATACCTCTAGTATCTCTACTAGGTCAAATTCGGATTCCGAATTTTATGTATGTTCATTCGTTTTGACTTGATTCCAGGCAAATATATATGTTGTAACATTTTGATGTTAGAGAGAGAGAGAGAGAATGTGGTAGCAATATTAAACTAGAAAATAAAATAATATAATCTAATAATTAATCTGCAGTTCATGTATTGTATTTGATTTGACATAATAATTGGTGGATTAAATTATTTTGGACTTATTTTTCTCCATTTGGAAGAATAAAACAGAAAAGAAAGCAAACTAGAAAATTCATGGCAGGCAGAAAAATTCTGTGTTTGAACAGCGTAACTACTGTGCATGATTTTCATTGCTGCGACAATATTTTATATTCGTCGATATGTTTTCAAAAAGTGAAACACGCATCCAAACAGCCCCGGAATTAAACAAATCATTCAGCATCAATTACACCACCCAAACACAGTCTTAGAACTCGTGTAATGTACTGTAACATCGTAGAAGGTGTCACGCTCATTTTCGGCCTTTTCAAAACTTACTTAAAGTAAAATATTTCCACATAATTAATTATAAACTAAAATATTTGTCATAATTGACATTTAAATTTTTTTTATTATTAATTTTCGTGTAAAGTATATTGGTACGTGCAATGTGATAGAGTTGTAACATAGTGAATTACTATAAAGTATATATTTGTAGTCTTTTCATTATGTACTTTCATTTGTTTTCCTTCTAATACAATCACCAGGTACTAAACTTGTATCATTTTTCGAAACTCTTATATCTTTTTAAAAGCACTTTAATTCATATTTAAAATAAAATAAAAAATATATAGTGTTTATAAGTGGAGATTTTGTTCTTTCCTTTTTATTTGGCCCTTTAAAAAGTAAGGACATGGGTAATTTGTTGGATGAGTTATAGAAGAAAAAAAAATCATATATGCATAGAAATGGTAAATAATGTTTTACATATACAACAATGCTTATTTTATGATAATATTAATTTTCTATATATACTATAAGTTAATAATACTTCTTAATGATAACTGTCGGTCATATATTGATCAATGGTTCGGACTGGTTTATAATTAATGCCAAGAGATTTTTTATATTTCATCATCTCCCATCTATGATGTAAGATATATATGGTGTAAACTAGATGGGTTATGGTGTAAAAAAATCATGTTTCTTTTCTAGTATATATGGAAAAGGATGACGGTGGAGATTATACATTAAATTTTACTTTTTTTGTGCAGAAGAGTCTCACAGTTTGGATATCCCCGGCCAAATGGACTAAATCATCCTTATTCTATTTAATTACTAGAAATCAATTTAATTTATACATTTTGACTAAATGGATGGTCGACTAGGATTGGTTTCGCATGAAATAATATTTTTATGTATATAATAATATTGTATTTTATGATAATGCTTTTTTTATAGAATTTTTTTGGGTTATTATGCTTTTAATATATGATTATACTTTTTTCTGTATTTATTATAGACATAAAAAAAATGATTAGAAATTGTTTTCATTTTAACCCCATTGGCATATATGTAAAAAAAAATACTTTGAATAATTAATTGGGAAAAGTTGGAGCTCAAATTTCCGTGAAGCTTAAAGGCCGAATTCATAAAATGTAATTTTTTTAGAAAAAGTGATAGAAAAACACGATGGCTAATGTCCAAAGCAAAGATACATCTCCATATAAAAGAAAAAAAGAAGATAACGCTGTACCCAATGTACATAAAAGCACACCCATAACCTCATCATTCAATAATCATTGACAGACTAGCTAGGTGCAAAGCATTCACTATTGAATCGAAAGACCCCTACAGCATTAAAACTGCATGCTATTATATATATATATATGTATATAATAATAAAATAAATATTAGTTAAAAATGGCATTGATTCAGCCTAGGGTTTTGCAAAATACAACCTAAAAATTAAAACAGCAATTTGATATATATTAATCATGTGGAGGAAGACATAATAAAACCTAAGATGGCAGACAAAGTTGTTGAAAGATTAGAAGGGAATATTTGGGAGTATGGAAGAATTCGAGAATTAGAAGGTAATGTGGGTTTACTTTGGTTGCTAATTCCACACCACCACTACCAAACAAACAAACCTTTAATTTGTGGGTCTCTCCCTCGATCACACAAGTCAATGCCAATCTTCCCTCTCTCCTCTCTCTGCATATATTTGTGTGCATCCAAATCACAAATTAGAACTGTATACTGTCTAATTATGAGGCTTAATTATGACCTTCCAATATTTTATTCACTCATATTTAGGATTCTTAATAACTTATTTAAGCTGCTCATTATGCAATTATATAATATCCTAGTTATTTTGTATCAGAATTGGTAATGTGTTAGCTCAATATTTAATTCGACATGACATATATTCTCGAGAAAAAAATTAACAATAATATTTTTTGAATTTGAAAGTATTATGTATATGAGATAAATTCAAATATACTGTAGTATACATCATATTTTGATGTATTTATTTAAAAAAACAAAAGCAAATTATAGTGACAAGTGACCACTACAATAAAATATTCCAATAGCTACATGATTATGAAAAATTATGACACTTAGAAATATCGTCAAAATAAAAATATGGCATGTAATAATTATTTTTAAGTATAGTATATTTGTAATATGTGAACATGTACCTATTTTTTATGACAATTCATTTATAATTAGTCATTGAGAAAAATTAATTTTATTAATAATAGAAGTAATATAATAAAATCTTGTGTTTGTGTGTGTGAGAGAGAGAGATAAATTTAGAGATTGTAAGAGAGATTGTGACATGTGTAACAATTTTTTTTATGTGATAGTTTAAGATGTGTCAAAATTTAGTTAGATGAATAGATGTTACAAAATTTGTTATAGTTCTAAATGTATTTTTTTTTTTTTACTAAAGTTTATAAATGCATGTGTGGGTGTAGGTAAATTTTGCTATGCAAATGTGAATGTAGGTAAATATTGCTACACCTAAAGTTGTAGCAATTCTTTTGACACCTCTCATAATATTACTAAAATTATGTCACTATTAAATATTTGTGTTGCGGTGGACAAAACACAAAATAAGACCTAAGACATACGATCACATCAGAGTACAATGAAGCGAAAGAAATAAATAGTTAAAAGTTGAAAGAGGTAGCACTATTTTTCAAGATCTTTAAAACTAGAAGGTAATAAATTAGGCGAAGCTATTTTATTTGATCAGAAACAAAGGAGAAAACAGTGTAATTTAGGCGAACCCAAATTCAGTTGATTTTTTCCCCAAGGCTAAAGCTAAAAAATGAAAAGTGAGTAAGGAAATTCATGTGATGGAAAAAAGCAGTTTGATTTAGGAACAAGATGTGGCAGTGCGGTCTGCCCCATCGCTAACACGAAAATGGGATTTCTTTAATGACCATCCAAGCTGAGTTAAACAGAAAAGAAACAATAATGTGTGTTCGTGTGTGTATTTTTTGTGTCCGTATGTCTATGTATGTATTGGGTAAGAGAGAGAAACAAGAGAGAGAGAGCGTGGGGGAAAGGGAATCATGGAAGAGGGGTTACTTTCTGTTTCAAGATTTTTTAACCCGTCGTCTACGGGGAAGGAAAAATATGCAAAAGAAATGACAATTTTTATCTTTTTCTTTATCATCTTCTAATATTAATTATTTCCGTTTCTTGTTTCTATCTGTGATTCATTGCGTGTTTTGACTAGTGAAGCAGAGCCTCTCTCTCTCTCTCTCTCTCTTCTAGTGTCATTTTCCAAGATATACTCTCGAGGAATTACACAGACACAAAATCCACCCCCACCCCCACCCCACCTCCCATCCTTCCTTTCCATTCATTTCTGGAATTCCTCTCATATTCTTGCACCATATCTTCTTCTTTGAGCACTCCTTTTCCTTTAAGGTTTTTTTTCTTTTTCTCATATAATTTTTTTTCTCTGAACTAGTGCTCTAGAAGATTGTCTTTTCACTATTTTCAGAAGAATTTTAGCCCCTCCAAACAAATCTCAAACAAAAACATAAGCTTGGAGTTTTTGTGCCGTCTTCTTTTTGTAAGTCTGAAGCCTGACATCAAATTTGATTTTGCTGAAGCAGATAAAGTGAGAGAGAGAGAGAGAGAGAGAGCGTTTGTACTCTTTGCTTTACTAGACGTACCCAAATTACATCTCTCTTTAAGGCTTTGTAGAAAACCTAGGTCATCTCTTTTCCACACTTTTAACACTCACTACAAAATCCTCCACTGGTTTTCAAGGATTTTGTGAATCTTTCCTCCCTTTTCTGAAACATAGAATTGTTCATTCGAAGAAAAAGCAATATTTTAATTAAAAAAACATGCCCTTGGAAGGGATTTTCATCGAGGCCTCTTCAAAAGCAGCTCCCGATCTATCACTGCAAATCAGCCCGCCCAACACAACTCCAAACACTATGTCCTCTACGAGATCGAAGGGCTCCGCCTCCTTCTCCGACCTCTCCTTGGCCGCTGAGGGGGGCCGAGGGCAGAGGGGCGGAAGGGGGCAGCACCATCAAGATCAACAGCCACAAAACCCTTACCATATCTACCAGCAGTCCAACAATCCCCACCTAAATCAGATCAATCACGGCGTCTCAGTCCTCGACGTGTCGGACGGCCTCAGGCCCATCAAGGGCATACCGGTCTACCCTAACCGCCCCTTCCCGTTCCTGCCCCTCGACGGGGGCGGGGTCGGGGGCGGGAAGGATCCCAAGATGTGCTTCTATCAAATGCCGCCCTCTTCGCCGGTCTCGCCTTACTTCGTAGGGGGTTTGGATCATCATCATCAGATGCCGTTCCTGGGCCCCGCCGGCAACGCCTCGTCGTCGCTGGCGGGGTACAGGATCGGAGGCGGCGGAGGAGGAGGTGGTGGAGGGAGATATAATGGGATTTCTTCGTCGTATCATCATCAGCTGCACCACCACGAGGGTTCTTCACCTCATGGGATTATGAGATCGAGGTTCCTGCCGCGGCTGCCGGCGAAGCGGAGCATGAGAGCGCCGCGAATGCGGTGGACGAGTACGCTCCACGCGCGGTTTGT
>JAYDZE010564804.1:0-12366 GCA_034509125.1 Monilaria moniliformis
GCCTAGGCTTTGGAAATTGCAGAAAACTAAGTAGAGTGCAGAGAGAGAAAGAGAGATTGGTAGGATGATGAGAGTTTAAGTTGATTCAGAGGTAAGAAGAGACGACTCCTTTTCCCGTTGGTGGTGATTGTCCTCTCAAGAGGAAAAAAAAAAGGTGACTGTAGTATAGAATATAGATTGAAAAAGGTTTGCTTTGAAATCTGAGACTTGGTTTTGCTTCTATCTACAGCCACCACTACCATTACTACTACTAGTAGTTGAAATCACATTATTATTATACGATATCGTTACGAAAAAAGAAAAAAATATGCAACTCCTGTTTTGAAATCATATTTAAACTGTATGTTCTTGGTTATCATAAGTTTAAGAAATAGGTATGCACCTGGAAATTAATTCTGCATATGATTATGAACATGGTTATCATGATAAATTAAAATTTGAACTTTGAGGAACAGCAAACATTCAATTTTGTGGCTACTAATTTATTTTAAAGCTTTTTTTTTTAAGTTAAATTAAATGCTTTGTCCCCCAATTTCCAAAAAATGAGGGAAAAGGTAAGACAAAAAGTGATAAGAAAGATGTGCAAGATCTTCCTACAAATAAATTAGTACTTAGGGCATCTGCGGTGGGGAGATGCGTCCCGTCTCGATGGGACGGGACGCTCGCTGGCCGCGCTGCGGGACGGGCGTTGCGAGCCGGAGGGAAAGAGGGCGGGCCTCCTGCCCCTCGCCCCTCGCCTCCGCATCCAATGGGATGCGCGCATCTCGCCCACTCACTGCCCCTGTGAGTGAGCGAGTTTTTGACCGTTTTAATTTATTTATTTTTAATTCCGCGAGAAGACTACATTCTTATTTTATACTCCACTAATACAAACACTCATCCTTATTTTTAATACCAAGAAGACTATCCGAGAAAAGATCTGAATATTCTTCTTTGGAAGCAACGAGTAGGTCATCAGATCTAATTTCAAAAATTGTCCCAGAGACAAAGCTCTTCCACTTAGAAAAACCACTCAAGAGTACACAATCATACGCCAAACATATAGCTTCAAAGGCCTTGCAGAGCTGTCTCCCAAATTTAGGAATAACCAAATTTAAGTACAAAAAAACAGTTGGCAAAACCATCAGTAATGCTTCATCAGAAAAACAGTGCTTACTAGTTCCTTGCATTACATTGGCATTAGGAAGCAAAGACTTTTCCAGTATTTCAGAAAACATAGATCCAAAGACAGACATATGCAGGGGGCTCATTGCAACAATATTGTACACCAGGTCAGCTTTTGTTCTATTAATCTTGTGCAAGCAATATGAGAATATATTTACAGGAATGGTTGCAACAACTCTTTTTAAAACCATAACGGAAGGAAGATGTGAATGATGATGAATAGCTTTATGCATTTTCACGACAGTGAAAGCTTTGAGCAGACAAGCATCAGCAATGTCCAGTTTCAAATGGCAGCCCATCTGTAGTAATTGGTAAAAGATCCTCTCGAACAGAAGAACATCAAAATGTGTCTCAGTTTCACCAGAAAAAACTATACGGTTTATATACCAGGTATGGCTGTCTCATGTGCTCTGAGAGGAAATCAAAAGTGCAACTGGCAAGGTGCAAACCAATAATAAGGGCATTTCTTTTTGATGGCATGTGCAAGGCTGCATCATTAATATCAATCTGAGAGAACGACCAATTTACCAATTCAAGCAGCTCAGAGGGAGATATGAAACTAATCAAATGAGTGTAAAGCATAGAATGTCGGAAGCAACGGTTTAAAGTCCATGGACTGGACGCAAGCATCAAACCTATTCTTGAATATCAGAAATAGCTTCTCTTTCAGCAAATTAAATGCTAGGGATATGCGCTTTCTGCCATTTATAACTTGTGCAGATATTTTACCACCATGCACTACAAACAAGAGTTCAGAAGCTGTTCTTAACAAATTCAGGACATTGAGATCCATTCTACAGATTCCTTGTTTTGCTAACGCAAGAAGTTTTTCCAGAGTTTCTCCAAAGACTGAATCTGAAAATACATTATCACCAGACAGAGAACAATTGAGTGTTGCATATAAAGCAGGATTGTAATAGATGATTTCTGCCGCATCAACCACACAATGTAGTGGTGAAGGCTCATTATCATGAGCTGAAATAACAGTGTCCATATTCTCAATCAACAATTGTCTCAACAAGTGCTCCGCAAGTATGAAGCATAATTCAGAAAGCATCTCGAGCTCCTCCAAAGATCTGAGTCCATCGCACGACCTTGTGTGATTAATCCAGAAGAGTACATCGCACAATGAAGAAATTAAATGATCAGGTGCAATCCCAGTAACCTTATGCAACAGCAACTTTTGAAGTCTTGACCGCTCGACTAGATGCAAGCTGCAACTTTTTGCGATAGATGAAAACTTGAAAAGAGTACATAGAACGGGGCAATTTTTAAGTAATGGATAATGCAAAAGAAGTAGCTCCCACTGAATCAAGGTCAGATTTATGCAAACTCTCTCCCTTTTCTTCACAATGCTTAACACTATCCAGAGCAGCAAAAGAACACTTCAGGCGATAGCTCTATAACATCATCAAGATAATTTGGTTCAAGGAACAAATTGGATGACAAAACTGAGAAAGATACCTCATACAGGTTACTCGATATAGACTGGAAAATTCTGCAATAGCTCAATGCGTCTTGTGCACATCAATGAGAAAGAAAACCCTACACTTAATGAAAGATTCTCACAAAAATTTCACCTTAGATTCCGATGTGATGAATCAATTTTTCATCATTAAATTTTGTATAATGGGACATTTTATAAAAGAAGCTGAAAAATGATAATTGGGAACATATTTTAGAATACGTTAAAAGTTCAGAATATTTTATCAAATACAATAAATTTAGGACATAAAATACTATTAATTATTTTCTTTTCTATTTTTTACTTTAAAAATTTCCACATAAGTCTACGATAAAGTCGGTGAAATAGAATATTATTACCTTATTCAAATAATGTATAAAACAAAAAAATAATGATTGCGCAAACAATATATCAATTGTGCATTATATATATTGCACAAATAAAGAGATTCGCACTTTGACATTTGCAGCCAAAGCTTACACTGACAATTTGTTTCTTTTTATTCATTGGACTTTGATTGCAATTATTTATAGCACGATATAATCACGATTTGTCCGAAAAAAGGAGCTCAATAATTTTCCCAATTCTACGGCTGATAAGGCTATCCAAGGCCTCGAATTATAAATTATATTATACCTTAATTATTCACATGTTAGGTTAGTTTTTCATATTTGATTATAAATATCAACAATCATCAAACTACAAACTATATCATATTTTAATTATTCATGGTCACACTACTTTTAATTCATCCTTCATTCTTATTTTATATTTTTCTTCAATTTTGTATATCTATTTTAATTATAATATTTCAAAAATTAAAATAAATAATTTTTTAAAAATTATATAAATGAAATAAAAACTTAAATAATTGAAATAAAAAGTTACATAATTAAAATTAAAAATATCTCCATAATCGAAATAAATTTTTTTTAATAAATAACATAATTCATATTTTACGTCCAAATTGATCGACAAAGTTTTCGTGCTTTTGACGTTGGGCATCGCTCATACTCGACGTGTCTTTGGACAATGATTTGTAGTACACGTTGATCATCATTGCCTTACCCATTGTACCAATCTTTTCGGCCACCGCGGAAAATTGATCGGAACCCGCGGTTCCACTGCTCGTCGTCGCATTCCCTTTCACTTTCCACTTTGCCATTTTGTGATCCATTAGATAGCTCTCACTCGGGCTGGCTCAGTGTGAAAACTCTTATCCATTCTGGGAGTCATGACATCTTCAGCTCCCCGTTGGTTGTGTATTGCTCGTCGGTAGAGATCTTCGTTTTTCTTAAACCACATTCAGTATCGCCACAAAATTTCGGATGGTCCTTAACAATTTCCCACACATCCTCGTATTTGAAAGGCTTATTTTGATCTATGTGAAACACTCCGAGCGCTTCTTTCAAATATCAATCTCACTTGAGTCGTACGTCCATACTATCTGCAAATTGTTGAAGTAGCCGACAAATTTGGAAATATCTTTCTATACGCGGCTCCAGTGCTTTCGGAGATGGTCGAAATCTAGAACGAGTGTCCCGACAGGTTTGGCCCTGGTGTTGTATCTATATGCGATCTTCTCCAAGAAAATTTTGGTTGATTGCTGGTTGTCAATAAGAGGATCTTCGGAGACATCGACAAAGAGGCGCGCCACTATCTTTGTTTCCTCCAATGAATACTTAATTTTTTCTTTGGTCATATTAGATTCCTCCACCTTCTCATTGTCGTCGCCGCTGACATGGGCCTCGACAATCCGAGCGACCGGAATTGGCACCCGTGACCAGAGTTTGAAAAGATTGCAAATTTTCAAAATTGAATGAGTTGTAATAGTTTGGGTCGATGCCCTTTGTTTGTAGATATTGCCTGAGTTATTCATTAAGATTGAATGAGTTATGATTGTGTGAGTTCATGCTCTTCGTTTTTTAGTCGAAAAATGAAAGAATTGGAAGAAAAAATGGATGGATTGGGATGTAAGATGAGAAATAAGAGAAGAAGAGTATTTATAATTGGGGGAAAATGTTGCCCAATAGTTATTTAAAATAATAATAAAAAATTTGAAAATAATTGTTGGAAAACAGTAATAAAAAAAACACAATATATATAAAAAAAAAACAACAATCTAACCGATTTTTCTTTTCTAAAATTCAAATGTTGACGCGAGCGCTAACCGATACACTTCATGTGCGCGTGCACCTATCTCATTTGTCCGAAAACGCGAAGGCGCTGCAAACTGCGCACCCTCCCACAACCGTGATCCGTGTTGCGGTGCACGGCATGGATCCCCCGCGTCCTATACCCATGAGCCCGTATTTATTGACACCCGTTATGGGTGCCCTAATAAAGGGAAGAGAAGTACGCAAATGGAAACTTTCTTATTTGGTGCTTTTATTTCATTTCAGTTAACGACCACCAACATTGGTGAAATAGTATATAGCAATTGTTATTGGCTTGCATATCAAAAATTGTTATTATATTGAATATCAAAAATTGATTTATATGCCAAAATATTTATCTATTTGAGTATATTAAAATTTAATCTTTAACTTCAAAGTAAAGGCTCAAACTATATGAATTCAAAAGTTTTGGTTTGGCGAAAATTGGACAATTTTTAATTACGAATATTGAAAAGTTAGATCATCTCATTTCGCATGTATCAAATTATACCTCATAAGAAAAAACTATGAAATAGAAGAATATATGATTGACTATCTATAGAATCACTTTTATATCCTTTAAAATTACAATAACATATCAAACTTCAAACGAAACTTGTTCCAACAGTTATATCTTACTTTATAATAATATAAATGAAAAGGTTAAAGGTCCCTAAGAAATGGAAAAGGTGCAGATATCAAACACCCTCACAATATTTGATCATTTTTACAATAATATTAAAGCGTTTGAACTCAATAAATTTATACATAAAAATATTTCAATACTTTACAATAATTTTATGAAGCCTGAATTTCATTATCTAATAATATATATTTAAGTGATTTGTTGCAAAAACATTTACTTCATTTTTAGTGTCCTCAAAGAGCATATCACATTCATTTTTATAATATTAATATCAGGCTCTAATTTATACTTTAGTATTACAATAATATCTATTTACCAAAAATACATATGTTTTCTATATAATGAGATTTTTAGTAACACTCTTTATTCATCAAAAATACATTCACTAATATACACCGATTATTTTATTAAAATTCATGCTATTCAAATATTATATATTTTTCATAAATGGAGGTCGTATGTTTTAATAATTCACGTCGTGTCGATCACAAAATACCGGCACCCACCGTTAACGACGTTATTGCAATTGGAATAGAGATTGAAATACAATTCACGACATTATTGGAAGAATATTATAATATTTCAAAAAACCGCCACAGTGATATTTTGTTGGCGAAATATGATTTATCGACACCCGCGGAAAAGGACTTGACTAAATACTTCCAAACTGCGCCTGCGATAAATACCTCTTCCCCACCTCCGCCACCTACAAAACCACCGCGCTCCGCCGCCGCTCCCACATCCATTCTCCCTCTCCAAAATCATACTCCCCCTATCCCTTTTTTCTTGTCTTGAATGCCTCCGTCTCCTTCATGTGCAAATCCAAGAAGAAAATGACCATACAAGTGATCGAACCCACCCCAAAATCGCCATCTTCATTATCAACTAAATCGAAAAAGTCCTCCCACAATTCCTCCTCATTCTCCACCGGCTCCGACAATTTCGTCATTCCCAGCACCGCCTCCACCTCCAGCTTCTACAAAGACTCCCGCCGCTCCTCCGCCTCCGACCGCACCTCTCTCTCCAGCCTCCGCGAGACGGTTCTGCCCGACCAGACCCACATCTATGCCTTCCAGGAAATCTGCGCCGCCACCCACAATTTCCTGCTCAAGCCGCATTCCTCGTCTTCCTCCTCCACGGCGTGGCTGTGCAGCGTCCGCGATCACCAGTCGTTAATCGTGCAGCGGCGCTTCCGCCGCCAATTGGACACCGCACAACTCGTCGACCGCCTCTCGGTAATCTGCAAGAGCCATCACTCTAGTTTGGTTAAGCTGAAAGGGGCTTCAATTTCCGGTAGTTATATATATTTGGTGTATGATTATGTTGCTGGTGCTAGTCTCTCTGACTGTTTGAGAAATGCTAAAAACCCTAATTTTACGGTGTTGTCGAATTGGGCGTCGCGCATACGGGTTGCCTCAGATATAGCGCACGGCTTAGATTATATTCATAATTCGACTGGATTAGGATTTGAGTTCGTGCACAATCATATAAAGAGTAGTAGCATCATTGTGATTGAGCCGGATTTGAATGCCAAGATTTGCCATTTTGGTACGTCCGAGCTCTGTGGTGAGATCACGAGAGAGGATGTGGGGTCTAGAGAGATGAACAGATCGCGTAGTAAGATTGATAAATTTGAAGGGACTCGAGGGTACATGGCCCCGGAGTTTCAAAGAAATGGGATCGCCACTCAGAAATGCGATGTTTATGCATTTGGGGTTGTGATTCTTGAGCTGTTATCGGGGATGGAGGCGTTGACGTATAGAGTTGATGAGGAGAGTGGGAGTTATGTGAGGATATCGGTTGTGGATGCAGCGAGGGAGGCGGTGGAGGGCGGTGGAGGCGGGGTGAGGCAGTGGGTTGACAAGAGGCTGAAGGACTCTTATCCGGTGGAGGTGGTGAAGAAGCTGACGCGGTTGGCATTGGATTGTGTGGCAGATGATCCTGATAGCAGGCCGGATATGGGGAAGGTGGTGGTACGGGTTTCACAGATGTTCTTGGAATCACAGAAGTGGGCAGAGAAGCTGGGCGTGATAACTGACTTTAGCGTCTCTTTCGCTCCACGGTGATGCTTTTCTAAGTTCTAAACTCGAGTTTTGGTTGTTCAAATCCTCCCAATTTTTGAACCATGTAGATTCGGTTGCATAATTATTATAGACTTTATTGTATGTTTAGTTATTACCTCATGACTTTGGTCTGTCAGCTTCTGCAAAAATCTGAATCTTGTAATTGGAAACACACTAGCTGCAAGACCTTTCAGCTTTACCAATAATTTCTTTGTTACAGAATTCATTGTAGATTTCGTGATATGTTTCAAGTTGTATGAAAATAATTGATTTATAGAGAGGAGTTGAGATTCTATGGACCATTTGTGAGTCCTGTCTTCTTTTGAATTTTATCCAAATTACTTGTAGCAAAGAATTTCTTCCCGTTTCTTCCTGTTTTCTCGTGTCTATTGAAAGAAGATCACTCCAAAAAATGAAAAACTAGGCGTGTCATGGCCTTAAACAAGCTGAATTAAAGCTGATTTGTTCATAAATTCAGGTAGGTAATCACTAGACTTCTCCTGCTGGTGAATGATGCTATATATGTAATCTCGTTTAAGCTCTTTTTGTTCGAGTATTCTCATGACTTGTAGATGGTGGGTTGAAGAACTTTGAGCTGTTTCCTCGTTGTAAAGATAACAAGATATGCGGCTGCAGGATACCACGAGAAATTTTTGAAGGTTCGTGGTTACTTCAAGAGTCGCTGAAACAGGTACAAAACTTTTGTGCTAGGAACATTGAGATTGATTCTTGTTTCGCATATCTTTGTCAAATGTCTTAGCATATCTACTGCACTGCGGTAGATGCTCAGGAATTCGAAGTTTTTCCTCGTGCACATTTGTTTCTTTTGCTTGGTATGCATCGTTTTCATCTAGAAAGGTCGAAGGTGAAATTCTTTGCTATTTTTGCTTCATTTCATGATTAGATAGAAAACTGCAACAGTTTCTTCCCATTCAATTAGGCCCCGTGGTCAAGTCTTGCTTCTTTGAACATTTCGACTTTGATGTGTATCCAATAAGAAGTTCGAAAAAGCAAGAAATCCTCATACTACATTTCCTGACTTGGCAATGCTGAAATTTTCTGGCTTTTGTGTGATGTATAATGATGGTGAATAATATATATATATCTTAGTCAATGAAATTGTGGAAGCCATGATGGTTATGAGTTCAGGAGACGACTGTTTCAAAGATTTTCTGGGGAGATTCTATTTGTAGTTATCTAATTGCCTTCAAATTATTTAGATAATACTAAGTCAAAAGGACCAAGAATCACTTAAATTTTTGAAAGAATCTTGAATTAGGTCTCTAGCATTTGTTGTCTTCTAAATGTTTTGCACTTTTGTTTTGATAGTCGAAACATCTAGTTATTGTTACTATCGTTGAACGGTTCGATTTGAAATTAATCTGTTTGATTTGATCAGCTCTTGTACATTATATGAGATGATTAATTATCATTTGCTTAATCCTAAACTGTGAAAAGAAAATGAGAACAATATTCTAATGAAGTTTATAGTTGACGAGCAGTGTGTGATTACCATAATATGTAATTTTTTATTTTAATTTTTTTTATTATTTATAATGAGTCATGACATTGCATGTCGTGAGCAACCTGCCAAACCCATCCAACCAAATGACAATTCAGGGTTTAATATACCAGCTATAAATCGGAAAAACAAAATCAGAAATTTACCAATTATAATAAAGGAATAAACTAAATAAAACCTTAAAAGCTGCAACAATGATATAAGATATAAATAAATCTAAAAAATATCAAATACAGGACATATATATTATAGCTTCTGACAAAAAACTTCAAAGATGCCTGCTCATTGTTGAGTGAGATCTCTTACAAAAATGCCTCAATTGTTAGGGCACATGCACATGTAATACGCGGGGAGCGCACTACACGACGTGCGAGCATAAGGAGGCAGCGTTGCAGACAGCGTAGCACAACGCGTTTACAAGCCTCATCGTGTAAATGCATGAGGACGCATACCATATGCCCGTGCACGCCACAGGCCCTTCTCGGCCAGCCAGCACTGCACAACGGTCACCACATTTTTTTTATTTTCTTCTCAATTTCTACCATATACTCCCTTCATTTCATTTGCATTTCTACATCACATTTTTCTTTATTTTCTTCTCAATTTTCTTCTAAATACTCTCATAATTTCTTCAATTTCTTTTGCAAATCCCACTATGTGGGATTACCAACCAATTACGAAATTGTCTTATATACCAAGGAATTGATCTAAACACCCGCAACTTCGATCCAAATAATCCACTATTCTTTCCAAATCCATCCAACGACAGAATGACTTCTCAATCGACACTCTCGACGTCTCCCTATCTTGACTTGTCGGCTCCCCAAGATATTAACAATATCCAACTTTCCGACGAAGCGGAGATTCCTAGCTGCGATTTTTCGAGTTGTGTACATGGCAGATGAAACTCTGGCGGTCTTCGAAGTCTATGTAGACATTAGCGAAGATCCAATCGTCGCCAACTCGCAAAATACAATGATTTTTTGGGAGAAATTGTCGAGAGATACAACCAGGCGTCCTTGAGGCACCCACACCCGCAAATCTCATATGCTTCGAGCCCATTTCGAGAGGGTAAATCCATAAATTCAAAAATTATGCCTCTTCTACAACCATGTGGAGTCTTGGTGGAGGAGCGACTCGAGTGAGGCGGATCTTGTGAAAGAGGCGCCGAACATTTGAGACGGATGAGGATGCAAAGCAAAGCAAAACGCCGCTGATTTTTGCAAGGTCTCGAATAAAAATTGAGACTCTCTTATGTTGTAGTTTTTTATTTAATTTTAATTATATATATTTTAATAATATATTTTTTATTTTAATTATGTAATTTTTAAATTTTATGAAATTTATAATTTTATTTTATTCACAAACGATTATAATTAGTATATATATATGAAAAATAATTAGAAAAATAAAAAGTGAAAAAAATGAAGAGTGATAAGCGAAGTGATTCATAGTATAGGTTGTGAGTGTTATAGTGATAAAGAAAAAAATAGGCGTGAAATTCATAACTAGGACAAATAAAGTGCTTCATAGTACTTTTAGTTATGAATATATTATTTTATCTGTCATAACAACTCTTTCGCAAATTAGCTGCCATTTCATATTTGGGCAGGGAATGGCTTAGTAGTGGAGACTTAACTTATATCTAAATTCACAATCTATTGAAACATATTTTAATCGCTTCAACCATCAACTCAGAATGTGTATTTCTTTCAGGAAATAACGAAAAATGATGAAAATATATATATGTGCTCCCTGTATTCTATATTGTTTGAATTAATGAGATCCACATTCATTTCAAAATCATGTCATTCTTTGATTAAAACTCATCTTATTATTCAATATAAATCTTTTGCACCACTTCTTTTTAAATATTCTTGGATTGGACCAATGTAACGTTCTCTCTCTCTAAGTCGTTCATTCCTATTTAATTA
The DNA here is from genome assembly GCA_034509125.1 of Monilaria moniliformis. NCBI lineage: Eukaryota > Viridiplantae > Streptophyta > Magnoliopsida > Caryophyllales > Aizoaceae > Monilaria > Monilaria moniliformis. The sequence continues at coordinate 10,951 of JAYDZE010564804.1, forward strand.
TATATATGGCTGTGACAACTCAGGCTGGACGATTTGGTCCCTTTTATTTCCACGGCTTGCCCGGCAGCAACCATCCACAAGAAATGAAACAAAAAGTGGGCCTTTCTTAATGGGCTGAGATCAAACATTATTTGGCCCAACTATTTCTTCTACAGGTTATATATAATTAAATTATGTAATTGAGTTAACTTTAGTATCTGAAAGAGTAGTATAGATAATAGATGCCCATATAAACGATTTAAATATACAATTATATATTCTTAACACTACTAACTTAAACTCCAGTTTTAATTAATAATTATAATTATTTTTTATTATAATAAAGATTTTAATTAACCAAAAATAAAATCCAGCGGCACAACATTTATTTATGTCCCGCAGTGGGAAGAGGTGATCTGGTTACGTATTCATCAACCATTCTAGATTCTCTCTCCTGCAAATTAACACCAATGGCGACCTCTTCTTCGTCTTTCGCTACCAATATTGCTGATTTTAAACCTATGGGGATTATGGGTGATAATTATCGCTGTCTTCACTCACCCAGACAGGATTTCGCCCCTTTCTTGAAATCCAAGTCAAGTTTTAGCTCCAGTTTTTTATCTTTTTCTGTCACCCGGAAACTGCCCAGAAAAACATTTCAAGGTAGGTTTTTAAATTCGAAATTTCCTCACTTTTTATTTTAATTTCCGGGTGGATTAGTCGACACATTGTTTAATGAGTTTTTTTTGTTGATTGATGAATTTATTAATAGTTCGGTTTGATTATCTGATAGATTCCGCGCCCTTCTTTTCAAAGATTAATTAAATAATCGTGTAAGAATTGATTCCCACTGGCTGAAGTAGTTAGTTTCTTGGAATTTATGGAATGTGACCAATGCTGCAGAGCTTCAATTCTATATTCATGATATTGCTACAAAAAATAAAATGATGATGCTAAACAACTTAGCCTAGATTTTGAAATAGCAAAACCTGGTGCTTGAGTTGTGTTTGCAATATTGCACATTGATTACGTATATGCACAAAAAAAAATTCTCTTTGGTTGGCTAACAACAATAATGCCATTGCCCAATCTCTTTTGGCAGTGAATTCAGTCAGTGTTCCAACAGAATCAGTTACTGGCTTTGATGAAATGGTCTCGGGAACTCAGCGCAAGTATTACATGCTCGGTGGAAAGGGGGGAGTTGGAAAGACTAGCTGTGCTGCATCACTTGCTGTTAAGTTTGCAAATAATGGTCATCCAACTCTAGTGGTTTCAACCGATCCTGCTCATTCTTTAAGTGACTCCTTTGCCCAGGTTCAAATATATTTTATATTTTGCAGAACAATTTCAATAAGTGATTGTTATAGCTGTTGTTACTTTTATTTGCTTCTTGTTCAGGATTTAACTGGGGGGAGATTGGTACCCGTTGAAGGACCC
>JAYDZE010564815.1:0-12365 GCA_034509125.1 Monilaria moniliformis
TTATTATTTAAACATATATATATATATATATATATATATATATGTGTGTGTGTGTGTGTGTGTGTGTGTGTGTGTGTATTACCTTTCAGTTATTTTAGCCATATCTAAACCTGGGAGTGATCTCATTTTGCACAAATTGTTGGAATATTTGTCTTTTCAAGATGAGCCTTTTCACCAATTAATGCAACAGTTTGTATTTAAGATTTGAGATTTTGACCAACATGTAGGGTACATCACACTTTGATTTTTATCATTTTGTACTTGTTGATTTTGAGCTATATTAGAAAACCTAGCAAGCGATATACATTACTGAGAGAGTGAGATAAACATACGTAAGTGATCAGCAGAAGCAGGCATATGCAAAATGGCTCCTCTTTGCTATATAGGGAGACACATAATGAGTTGCTGTAGCTGTAGATGAAGCGTTTTTGGCTGGAATAAGAATCTGTGTTTTGCCTTTAGCAATCCTCCTCCCCACCACAACGCTGTAGAATCTGCCCAGAAACGATGGGATGAAGATGTCGCTCTCTGCGCACATGTACAAATCTATCATCTTCTCGTAGTCCTTAAAGCTAGCCTTCTGATCATCGGCCATTATTGCATCCTGGTTGTATCAGAGCATTTGATTATCTCAGGAAATGAGAACTACCTACCAAAAAACTTACATGTATAATTACCTTAGTGAATGTGTTGGGGAAGACATCCCTCAACTCACTAAGTCTGTTGCTCCATCTTGTCCGGGCCAAATATATACACGTCTCTCTCTCAACACCGATGTTCCTAAGAAATTCTCTGATTTCTTGAGCATTGTAGCAACGTTTGTTCGCCTGGCAGAATGTATCATCAACCCTCAAGTCCACTGCAATGTAGTGGCCGCGTATTTTCTGGCTCAAGCTTCGTAGTGTTGCGACCATGGAGTTAACTAGTTGTTGCAAATCTGGCTGCAGTTTGAGGCTCTTAAACATTGCTATGCAATGATATGCAGTTGATGAGTCGTCTAGTTTCTCTGTCGATGATGAGTTGAAGTGAGTAACGATCGTCAAATTTGGTTTGCTGCGAAATAAGGGCTTGAGTTTTGAAGCTATGAAATCCTCTGAAACTCCATCTGGAACGTTCACGATAGGGAGGTTCACATCTGCAGGCGGATTCTTATCGACTTCGACTATCCCTTTCAGGCTTCTGACAAACGTCTCCACATCATAAATTTCTCCAAACTGCCTGAAAATTATTAGTAAGTTATTATTCTTTTTATTTTCGTTCTCATTTTTTTAATACTTTTAAGTTTTATGGATAAATAATCACATTATGTGACCAGAACTAGATCCTCGGATACCAGGGATTGCAAGTTGTGCACCTACATGACTGGCCACCGCCACAGCATTTGCTACCTGAGATGTCATGCATAATATTTTAGCGATATTATTGCTGGTATAACTTTCGTCAATCATGATTCCAATAAAATTGAGGAGTCTTACGTAAGACAGTCCAACGGGTCCAAACCTCCCAAACACGGATCAAAACACTAACACCACCATGATTTTAGATTTGCCATTGTATATGTACTTTATTATGATCAACATAATTGACTTACCATATGGTCTTACATAACTTTTTGTCAGTACAATGTAGCAGCTGTATAATGAGTTGAGATTAAATTATAACCTGTGAGGCATGATATTCAGGTGCACCACTCAATGTGAAAAAGATGTAACCATTATTGGATTGTTTTCTCTCTTCTGCAAAGAAGGGATTAAAATTGAAGTTCAAGAAACTGAATAATGACATTACATGTCAAATGACTCGCATACAAGAGAGAGAGAGAGAAGGGGGGAGACAGAGAGAGACTGACTGAATGAGTGTTTTTTCCAGCATGGTTGTATGACTTCATTGTTTGGCCTCCAAAGGCCATCACTGATTTCAGCTAGTTTAAAGGTGGTCGGTTTGGACACTTTGAGGGAGTTGTAATGCACAATTGTTGATTCCGGATAAGGTTCCTTGTAAAACAAAATAATGTTCCAACTTCATTCACGAGTATTATAAAATACACCAACAAATGTACCAAAACTTCCACATTTCGAGATTAGTAACATCTTTTTGTAAATAAATTATATATAATCTATTACATATTACTAAATTACTATGAAGGTGGAATGTTAATGAAAAGTAATTTGATTAATTATAGTCATAAAATTTAGTTTGAGATATATAGAAGTGTCGCTTCGGAAACATGACTTCAAAATTTCTTAGAACTTAACACTTGTATCGCAGCTCCTAGCATTTCACGGCTTCTTCGCTAAATAATTTACTAAATACAAAAAACCATATCTTGATTATCGCTTGTTAATTTGGAAAATGAAATTGCTGGAAATTATAGAATTAGGTCTATGGATTTGAAGGAGTAGGTTATATCAAATAAATATTTCTAAAAGAAAAAATAAATTAGAATAATAAAAAATGAGACATAATTATATATCTCTGCGTTTTGTCAATAATTATTGCATAAATTTATTCAATAATAATGATAACTCAGAGATACTTTCTATTGATCAGTGGGTAGCAAAAAAGATACACCGACTACCATGTTACAGAAATCGACATACCCGTATGAACTAAACCAACAAGTTCTGAAATATTAAGAAGAAAAGATTAATAAAATATTACTCCAGAAAACAGCACGTAGAAAACAAATAAAATAGAATTTATGCTTGAACATCAAGAAACCTTCCATGCGCGCGCGAGGTCTATAAAAATAATAGTAATTTGTTCCAAACTAAATAAGAATATAGAAAACATAAAAGTGAATCAAAGAAGCAAAATCAAGCAATAATAAAAGTGAAAACTTTACCAGAAAGAAGGGATCGAAATGGTCTCTTTTTATCATGTTTCCGAGCATTACAAACATGGAAAATGTTAGAAAAGCAGCCATAACTTGCCTCAAATCAACTGCCATTTTCTGAAACCCTTATTTTTTTTCTTCCTCTAAATTTTTTGATTATATATATATATATATCCAGAAAATGAACCCTCTGCGAAATACACACCAGAAAAAGAAGCATTTGTCAGAGAATTTGATTGCATATAGCCAAAATTAGAGAAGCGCCGACTGAGAGTGAGGTGAGTGCAGAAAAAACCAGAAAATTTTGGTTTTGAATTTGACAGCCAAAAGACAGCTGCATAGTGCATGTGCTGATGCATTAAAACCTTTTTTTTTCTATTTTGATTTGATTGATTAGTTGCCCATATTAATTTCTTCACGTAATTGCAAAATAAATTCTTCTGCATTTTACTTGGTTTTGTTGCTGACGATGAAACTTTTGTTCCTTGCCTTAGCCGCCATTTTTTGCGAAAGTTGCCACAGCAGTGCCACATGTTATACGTCGTACGTCGCGTCGGCTACCAGATCCGGTCGCACACTAACCCTCCTCGTTCTCCTTCTCCACCGCCGCCTCGTCATAGGTCCGCTGCATGCTGACGATTCCCCCGCCACCACCCTCGCTCCAAACCCTAGGTCGCGGCTTCCTCACCTATCACCACAGTCGAATCCGTCGCGCCTCCTCTGAGCCGTTGCCCTCAAGGCCGCTACAACAGGCGGTTTCCGAGCTGATGCCGCCCTCAAGAACGCTACAGAAGGCGGTTCGAGCCGCCGCCCATGCTACAAATCCTAGGTCGCGCCACCGCCTAGATTTCCACGTGGTTGAACGGCGCGTCGCGCTGCCGCCGAGGGTTCCAATTCTCGGTGATGATGAGGTCGACATTATATTCCAATTTGGATTTACTGCACCAGATTCCAATTCGAAAATGATATCGATTTTTAGTTGCTATTTTTGCTGCTCTTTTTTTAGTTGTTGTTGTACACTTTATTGAGATTGTTTATTGCAACTGTCTATTTTGAAATTTAATAATAATCCATTTCACTTGTGCTTTCGTGTTAATTTTCATGAAAAATTTGATGTTTGTTGGTGCTGCTTCGAAATTTTTATCTAGAAATATGAAGGCAGTGAATTTCTGCAATTGTGTTTTTCTTCAATCGTCCTGAAATCAACATTAAATTTGTCAAAAAAAAATTATCGAGTTTCCAATTTCAGTCTCAATTGGCTATTTGAACCACATTTATCAAAGTTTCGCAAGCTCCCAGGCTTGTCTTTGCTTGTCCTGCTTTGGTACGTGTGGTTCAAATTTCCATGTTCGAACCATGCGTGCTAAAATTTCACACATCCGACCTTGGCTTTGCGCGCCTTGCCTTAGTACGCATGGTTTCGAATTTCTATTTCGAACCACGCATACTAAATTCTTGTGCGATCGAGTTTTGCTTTGCGCACTCTGCTTTGGTACTAGTGGTTCGCATATGAAAATTTGAACCCTGCGTACCAAATTCCTGCGTGCCTTGGCCTGACTTTGCGCGCCCTGCTTTGGTACGCATATTTTTAATATGGAAATTTGAGTCATGCTTACCAAAGTCTCATGCGTCCGAGCTAGGCTTTGCGCGTCGTGCTTTAGTGTGAGTGATTCGATTTTCCATATTCGAATCATGTGTATCAAAGTATCGCGTGTCCAGCCTTAGCTTTGCGCGCCCTGCCTTGGTACGCGTAGTTTGAATTTTCATATTCAAACCACGCGTACCAAAGTCTCGAAAACACATTCTAGATTTCGAAAACACGAGTATTAAAAGAGGATTTACATAGTAACAGTGACCAAAAATCTCGTCACCGGAGTGAAATAAATGAACAGTTATACGGAGACGAGAGCAGAACTCCAGCTAGCCTCGTTGTCGGCTCTGGCTCTTGCATGATAATGTTGAAGAGATAGATAAGAGAAAGAGATGAATAAATTTGACTTAAATTTGGAAAATAAAATTAGTAACCAATTATTATTTTTTATTATCTAAAAATGTACACCATTATCCCTCAGACACATATATTTCAGAAAAAAGAAATACTATTCATTCGTTTCGTTTTGAATTTGAACTTCAGGTTTACTAATGCATGCCAATGACACTATATATTGTGATTTGTGGAAGAAAATATAGCCATACTTGATATTTTGGTAAAACTTAGTAAACAAATGCATGTTTGGTTGGCTCATCATTTAATAATAATGTTTCCTAATTAATAATTGTTTTGAGCTATAGGTAGAGTACATCTATTAGTAACGACACAGATAAGTAGCAAATGTTATTAAGCACTGGAACGGAACTCGGGCATGGGCGACGCTTGTCATCTGCTATGACGTCTAATTATTTATAAAAACAAATTTATTTATTTTTAATTAGGAAGAAATTAAATTTATCAACATAAATGCAACGACCAACAAACGAATCTTAAATAATAATTTGCTATGTTACTATTATTGGCATTTATGCGTTGTATTTATGTATAATTTTATGCATGAAACGGTAGTTTACATACTATAGTCAATTTACATTTATAAAAGTATTATTTGAGAAGGCAAACAAAAAAGAAAAGAAAAAAAAGAGAGACAGATATAATAAAGCAGAAGAAGTCAGTTTCAAAAGTATCAAAATATTCATCACAAATAACACACAAACACACACACACGTATATATAATGTATTATTATTGTTTTTTTTTTTTTAATTTGGGAGAAGGGGAGTGATGAGATTTAATATCTAGACCTCTTTGCTTACAAAAAATACCTTCATCGCTTGGATATCCCTAAAGGAACACACATATGTGTATTATAAATAGATAAATTCAAGTCAATGAGACATAACTCAAGTGACAAAGATGAGGCACAACAAGACTCTGATTCGGGAGGGGTCTTGAGTTTAATTCTATATATTTCTTATATTATATGATGGTGCAGTGGTCTCGTCTTCTTGTGATATAGTACATTAACTATTATATGTAATTCTAAAAAATATTAGATAGATTCAGTATATTTGCGGCCTCAATTGCCTTATGACTAACCAACCATATTTCTACTTACGAAATACAATACCGATCGGTGTTAAATTTCTCGAAATTATTGGATGATGATTGATGTGCATGTACATGAATTCAATTGTTTTTATGGGATCTCATTCGTCTGAAGCATTCCAGATATTATTATGATAATATTTAAAAGTTAGGTATCAAAATGATATATGACAAATTTTGTGACAATATCTTATATTTTCCCTTTATTTTCATTCCCCCAAACTAAATTGTTAAAATATTCACAAGATCAATCCATTTAGGTCTTCAAACGGTTAGATTTCGTTATCGGGATCAAAAGGGGAAACTAAAAATTCCACAAACTACATCTAATTTGCTAGATATTTCGATTATGTGAAAAAAAAAAAAAAAAAAAAAAAAACTCACTTACGAGACTAGTGGAATTTGATAAAATTCCAAAGCTAATATTTCACTTCCATGTGGTTCATTTACATCCCTATTTTAGAACTAGTAACCGATGTGATTTTAAAAACAGATTAGCATAAAAACTATCAATTTACCGTTCGTATCGACTTTCTTCGTACTAGTATACACTTGCTTTCCTTTTAATTGGCTTCTTTTACAAATGCAACCACGCTTTTTAGAAGTCGCAAACATTAAACAATGTGATTTGTAGATCTGTTGGTATTAATATTCGTAACAACACCAACTGTATCAGATCTTGGTTTCTTGAAAATACTTTTTTACCGAGTCTACACTTACTGACAAAAGAGCTTCAACATACTATATTTCCCACAAAACAGAATAAATTTCTTGAGATTTTCTGTATGGAAATGTCAAAATAGCTGGTTTTACATGCGAATGACAGTTAAAAATAACTTACTGTAGGAGGTGAAAGAATTCTGACACTAATTACAAATCTTAATTCTCGTCTGTATTAATTGATGCTTTCAGTTATAAATTCCTTCAACATTCTTTTCATTTCATCATAGTAAGGAGGGCATCCAAAAATATCTACGAGATTAATATTTTTACCAACCTCTGGTAGCGTCAACCACACCAGAAGACTACTGAAGAAGGCTGGATATATGCCTGACTAACTTGTTGAGAGAGAAAGACAGCATTCCAGTCATCTGCATTCCAGTCATCTTGTCCACCTCCAGAACATGACAACGACGATGATAGTTACAGTCATGCCAGCATACTTAATCCATCTGTCAAAACGGTTCCGCCTCTCAATGAGCCTCAATAGGGAGTTTGATAGCCCCAAAGTGTTGAGAACATCCAAAGCTTTCCTTTGAGCTCTCTGCGCCAATGGAAAAATCATAAAACAGTTTGCTTGGATACAGGAGAAGAAGATGAATAAATACTGCCTTCTACGACTTGGTACTCAAGGTAGTACTCAGCTCACGAGCTTGTGAGCCAACTTGTTATAAACTCGGAAAAAATATCTAGAAGATAATATAATAGTTTTTTATTCAAGATTGATATTTAAATATTCTTATTTACTTAAATAATACTAAAGAAAGATCAAATTCATCCAATTATGTTATCAAAGTTATAATTTTTTAACCATATCTTATATTCAACATAACTATTGCACATTGAGTAAAATTACTTAATAAATCAAATCTAAATCTATTACTATATATTAGCTAAGTTTTTTCTGGCTTGATTAAGTTTGTTCAGGATTGTGAGTCAATCTTGAGCTTTTTGACTCGAGCTCGGGTTAATAGTAAACAAGTCAATCTTAAGAAAAATATACTAGAATGCCAAATTGCAACAGGTTGAAGTCCAATCTGTAGCTGCTATAACTGCAACAGCTTGACCACATGAAGTCGAAATATACAGCAACCAAATATACAGCTAAACCTTCATGCAATTGCACAGAAAAGATGAACACTAACTCGTGTGAAGCAGGGGGTAGCTCTCATAAATTAAATCCCAATTGCATTATTTGACTTCTATAGTAATCCTACAACTTCCTTTCATTCCAGAAAGATTGAGATTTATGTCTGAATATGTGCAGGTAGTCACATATTGACAGACATGTTTATTTCAACAAGCCTCTCCCGATTCTTCCACACACAAATTGTATCATTAAATTTTACTTAGATCTCCCATAACTGCAAGTAACTTTATGCAATTTCTTTAGCCATACAAAGTGCTTCATACTAATTATATACATCAAAGCACCACAAAATTTATAAGACAGATTCATACTTTTCCATCTAGCAGGGGCTTTGGAATGATTACCTTTAAGTGGTCCCTTTGCTCACTATACTTGGAAAGAATAGCAACTCCTGTTGCAAAGCTGTCCTCTAGTAATCTAGATGATCTACGAACTGACTCCACTGCTTGAGCCTCCTCATCGAAGATTCTCAAAACATGTGCATCTCCACTCTGTAACAAATGGAGCATTCAAACGGATAAGTTGCGATAACTCAAACAAACATAAGAAAGATAAGTGATTTTTAATCTGAGACAGAAGCAATACAGCTCTTCCAAGTAATTCAGCTCTCTCTTGGGCTTCTTGTACTCGCTTCTGATGCCTTGATGTGTACTTATCCAAACTAGCTCTAAATGACTCAGCCTCCTCACTGACTTGTTCTACCTTTCTGCACAACAAACCAAAGTAAACAACTTTCTTCATACCAAAGACAAGGTCCCACAGAAACTATAAATCTTATATTATATCTGCAAATCCATAAGAAAAACCAGGTTTGTGGAATAATTCAATAGCCTAATTCCCAAAACAAGAAAAACCAAAGAATCAGGTCATGATATCAGGCAGATTTAAGGGATACCATCAGCATATTCTATATATTCAACTTCTCGCTCCCATTTGAAAAGTACCTTCCATCATCAGCAAGAAAAGTTCCAATACGACATTCTAACAGATTGGTTCTATACCCTAGTTGTAACTAGAAAGTTTCTCCGTCCCTTTACTATTCACAATGTGTTGGGATAGATCCTTTCTTAGTTCTATTTTGTCAGTGGGTAGTGCTTAGATGATCATTTTCATAAAAAGCTATCAAGCACAATAAATAACATTATATACAGGCTTTTCATCATCATGAATGAAATACACTAACATAACAAGATTATCCATTATAAATCCAGATTTTCAATTACGAAAACTGGGACATAAACTAATTATTCACTACAAAAACCAGGGACAAGATGCAACTATAACCAAACATAAAAAAAGGAAAGAAACAAAGATGTTCAACAATTATAAACCCTATCTTAGTAACAATATTCACGGATGAATATAATCATGGACAGATGTTGTTAGTCCACCTAAAAAGATCCTTACTCTGACCAACATGTACTGTAATTAGATGACACACAACTCAAGTCATCTCCCAAAAAACAATGGTGCTACACATTCTCTTTATTTGTTCATATGGTTACCATCTTGGTTACATCTTAATTTAACTAATAATCTAGCCTAAAACGGCCATGACACTTGAGTTTTATAAAGTTTTCGTCACAAAATGTGAGCTAAATGATCATAAATGAGAAGTACAGAAGATGCCTTGCAGCACAGAAGATGCCTCGCAGCACAGAAGATAGAGATACCCATCCCTTTAGCATTGCATTTGCAGTAGATTAGCATCTTCTAAATGCCTCTTTGTTGAAGTAATTCTATAAGATTTACAGCAGCATGAGCAACATTCCAATAGTACACACCCAGAGACGTGCGTTTACGTTACCACAAAAAAATTGCCCATTAGCAAGACAATAAAAGCCACTCCAGCAGTCATCAAATCAACACACCGGGATCTGATCAACAGTAAATCTCAATCTCTAAATTTGACAAAATTATAGGACTAAGCATGAAAATATCAATTCAACCAGCACTTTTGCAGATCAGCATCTTCTAATCTCCGTCCTACAGCACTCATATTATCATCAGCATTAGAAAACCATTGAAACAACATAATTCAGAGACTTAATCAAATTCAGGCCTGAATTGGTGTATCAGAATGCATATCCGAATCCTATGTAGATTCAATAAGATGAATTAGATTTTCGGAAAGAGAAAAAGACCTTTTCCAGAGATCGCGCTGAGGCTTGGAGGGTATGGAGCGCCAGAGGCGATCCATATCAGCGCAGAGCGACTGGATCTGGTTGATATCTCTTCGAATCAAAGTAGGTTGATCATCAGAAGACCCCGCGACGACGCCGCTTGACGATGAAAGCGAAGAGGAGGATGTTGAGGTGAACTCGAGACGCTCGAGCCTCTCCAAAGCATCTCTGATCTTCAATGAGAGCCGCTTCGAGCTAGAGTAGAGCTCCGACAGATTTCCGCCACCGCCTTCCATTGCCGTCGCCGTCTTCTCGGATATGTTTCTGCTTTTCGTTGATTAGGTGTCAAAACCGATATCGCGTGTGTGAGACTCTTGGAATTGGAATTCAATTTCTTGTGGCCCCACAACACAAATTAAATTATAGGTTGGTGCCACTTTAAAATGCCTAATCACGTATTTTAGCCCTTAAATAAGTGTGTAAAGGGAAACTTTTGCCTGTAATAGTTAGAATGTATTATAGATCATTAAATTATACATGATTTATTACTTTTTTAAATAAATATTATTTAAGATATAAAAAAAATATTATTAGATGGGATTAAATGTTAAAATTTAATGAAATTTGATTCAAAATTGATTTTCCATCCATTTTATACAGGGATAATTGTCATTTAAAGCATAACTTTTTCTTGACTTCTGGTCAATCCCATAACTTTTGAAACTGGAACATAAAATCATAACTTTTGATATTTTTTCAATTATCCCACGGATCAAAATTTCGGTGAAATTGAACGGCGGCCGTGGAGAAAAATAGGTTGTTCATCCGCCCTAGAGAAAGAAGGCGTTTGTGCGGCGGCCGTGGATCAACGCGACCGTGCGTCGGCCGTCAACTACCGCCAGCGGTTGGGGCAACCATGCCTTGACAGGAGAGAGAGACGGAGAAAGTAGAGAGAGATGGAGAGACAGAGAAAGTAGAGAGAGACGGGGAGAGTAGAGATAGACGGAGAGAGTAGAGAGAGTAGAGGAGACAGAGAAAGTAGAGAGATAGAGTAGAGAGAGAAAGGGCAGATAGGGATTACTGAGCCAAACAGTGTTTAATCGCACCAAAGTGGTGCGATTTGGAATCTGAGCGGCCTTGATGAAACGACGTCGTTTTTGTGGATAGTGGAGCGGGCCGCGATTAAGATAAAATTTAACTTAGCTACCAAACACCCCATATTTACTATTGGGCTCAGTTTTCTTTTCTTATCTGGGCTTTAAGAGAGGCTACCAAACATGGCCTTAGTTTATAATGTAGAAGACTTAAACATATTTGCTTAATCATAATAATTTTTTAGACACATAGTATGAAAATGCAAACCAATGTGATAAAATAATAATCTTCTCGTATATTAGGAACTAAGGTTTACAAATACAAAGTAACTCGAAGCTTGTTTTTCAGTATATATCCTAACATGTCTTTGATGTGTGAAATTTCTTCTGCATTATTACAAGTCTTGGCTTCACATAAATTTGGTAAAAGCTTATCCTTTTTTCTTTTTCTCCACTTTGTATTAATTATTAATTAAAGATTCATTTTATTCTCATAATTTATGACTTTATCTATGTGTTATTTGCAGTGTGTTCTCTCTGATGAAAAAGAACGATACACATATTTTCACTCATTTTTCATTATTTTCACATATTTTCTAGGATTGATAGTTTTTAGTGAGGAGAATGAACAAGAAATTCGAATCCCTTTTCCTCTTTTTTTTTTTCCACTCCAATTCATGACAATATTATTATGGAATATTTATGTAATAATATTTTTTCCGTTTTCTCATTTTTTTTTTCTTTTCTCACATTTTTTTTTCTTTATTTTTTTATGATAAACTTACAAACAAAGAAAATACTCTTACAACTAATATGGCAAAGATAAATTATATTCAATGATAGTTTAATATATAAATCTAGGTACGTATTTATAAACTATAATATCAAATAATTCACGTCAAATTTGCACGAGATATACCCTAATAAATTATCATCAGAATTTAACTAGATGCAACATATATGGCATGGGACAAATTGTCATAAAACAATAATGCCTTATTGTTAGTTTGAGTGTGTGAGAATTCTGATTTGGGATTGATTTGTGATCAAAATGACAAGAAGCAATGGTGTGGAATTTAGGAATTATGAACAATACCGACGAAAATAGGGGTGGGGAAAAATACCGAAAGACCGGTATATCGGACTTCTTTTATCTAAAATATCAAAATTTTGGTATACCAAAAATTTCGGTACAATATGATACCAAAAAGTTATGGTACGATAATGGTATGGATTTTAGTATATCGTAATATATAGAAAATTCGGTATATACCGAAAAGTACGGTATATACCGATGCAACGGTAAATGGTATATACCGTATTTTCTCACCATACCGTGTATA
>JAYDZE010564826.1:0-12364 GCA_034509125.1 Monilaria moniliformis
TTTTTTATTTATATAAATTATGTAATTCTATATTATTTTTCTATATATTTTGAGTTGTGTGTGCAAGTGTATATGTTATGTGTGTGTGTATATGTATGTGTCGTGTGTGTTTGATATGTGTGTTGTGTGTCTATGCAGTGTGTGTATTGTGTGTGTCATGTTGTCGTGTGAGATGTGTGTTTGTTGTGTGTGTAATTTGTGTGCCGTGTGTGCTGCGTGTGTTTTTGTGTGTGCAGTGTGTGTGTGCAGTTTATGTATTTGCGTGCAGTGTGTGTATTGCGTGCAGTGTGTGTATTGCGTACAATGTGTGTATATGTATTGTGTGTGCGATTTTGTCGTGTGTGTTGTGTGTTTGTTGTGTGTGTGTGTGTAGTGTGTATATTGTGTGCAATGTGTGTGCGCGCGCAATATGTGTATTGGTGTCGTGTGTGTGTAGTGTGTGTATTGTGTGCAATATGTGTGTGGGCGCAATATGTGTATTGATGTTGTGTGTGTGTAGTGTGTGAAGTGTGTGTATTGTGTGTAGTGTGTTTGTGTGCAGTGTATATAGTGTGTTGTGTATATAGTGTGTATGTTCGAGAGGTACTCAATTTTATATATATTTGGATTTCCAAATCTTTAGTTTAGCTATAGAATTCAAATTGCGGAATTGAATGGATTTGGATTTGGAATTGGAATTCAATTCCAAATCAAAATATTTTTATAGTACCAAACTATAAATTTGGAATTGAAAGCTTCAATTCCAAATCCAAACCTCCAATTCCATAATACCAAACGGACCCTTAGAGTCGTGCATTATCCTAATAATTAGGCTATGTTATTGGAGTTGTCTAACTTGAAGAATCCGCTTCACATGGAACCTATTATTAAGCTGATTCATCTTAATTGAGTCGATAAATTGCCGTTACGTCCGTTTTAATTCTTTGCCCTATTATAGGTAATATATACAACTTGAAAATAATGAATAAGGAATGCGAAAGGTCTTAGATTATGTTATATCAATTTCATGCATCTCATTACCACCTTCGTTTCTATCCGACTATCCCATTTCTTATTTCTTGCGGCATCAACGACTAAGGAATTGGGCTATTTCCTTTATAAGGCCATAGGATAGACGCAGTTATGCAGTATACTTCCTTTAAATTCTTATCTCCAATGAATAACATCAACATGGAACAAAGCTACCGTTGTCCAGAGATAGTAGATATAAACGAACACATTCACGAAAGAAAATTACAACCTTTTATATATTGTATAAATTAATGAATTAGTGAGTTTCCACTTTTTCTTTTCTCTTCTTTTTCATGTTGATGAGTGGCACGCGGCGGCGTATAGTTAGTTTTGGACTGGTCTCCTACAACAGCGGAAAAGGGCCCACCGCTGAACCCACTAATCAGTGAACAGAACCAAACGAGTGGAAGAAACTAGAGATGACGTGTCGAGATCGACAGGGTGCCCTCATCAACTCTTCAACCAATCAGCACGGCACAACTCAGTACCCACACAAATTTGATAGAAAGAATTTGGAAAATAATATAAACGAAAACAAAATAAAATCAATCATTCTCATATGTTAATGGCGGACTGATTTCAGTAGAAAATTAATTAATTTCACGAATCTTGGAACCTTTTACAGAGACTGTGCAGGCCGCTGAAAGACGATATTTATATATCATATATTTGATTCTTTTGAGCCTTCCATTTTAACCCATTTAGTGAGTAGAGAGAGAGAGAGAGATGGAAGAAATTGGGTTTTTGGGGCTGGGTATAATGGGCAAAGCCATGTCTATGAACTTGCTGAGCCACGGCTTTAAGGTCACTGTATGGAACCGCACTCTCTCGCGGGTAAAACCACTTCTTTTTGTTTATAATTTTTTGGGTGATTGAGTTGGCCTGCTTTAACAGTTGAGTGACATCGTTAACTATTTTGGGCTATTTTTATTTTTTGATGCAATGGTTCTATGCTATTGCTGTCACCAGTGATTTGATTTGCCAATTTTATGTTGCTAACATCTTGGTATTTGTTTTGTTTTGTTTGTTTGATATAGTTATGATAATTGCAATTGCATATATTGGATTGTTTGTAATTAATCTGTATAATGACTAAGATGGAGAGCTGGGACTTTAATGAAATTTTATTGGTTTATATCTCTATCAAGTGAAAAGGATTTGTGTTTTTAAGGTTTCTTAAGTCTGAAAAGTATTTCTTTTTGTTGGTTGCCATTGGTTTGTTCATTGTAGAGATATCGCCTGTGAGCTCTATAAGTTGTGTATTCCTGTAGTGTTGATGAATCTCAATTCATGAGCTCCACATATAGTTTCACTTTTCAGAAAACTGAGTAATATACGGGCAATTCCTCATTCTTGGAGTCCCCTTTGCCATTGATGGAGAGGGAACATGAATTGAGTAAGAGAATAATAGCTTCACGAAGAGTAGGTTTAATCTGATCGCCGCAGTTTAGTACTTTTGCATGTAGATTGGAATTTCCTGTAGGAACTAAATGGGAATAGTTTTTCACCTTCCGTTCTCTAGATGACTGATGAATCTAATTTTACATGCTGTTCTAGAAAAATTATGTTCTTTTCAATTTTGTTTTGTTGTATGCATTTTGTTCAGCTTCTTGTTCCTTAAAGCTGATATGCCCTTGAATGTTCAGAATGTGGAGAACCCACTTATATAGAATGCAATAATTAGTTGGTTTACTTCCCATATTAAGCAAGGCAGTTTAAGCACTAAGACATAACTTGTGTTACAGTGTGACGAGTTGGTCAAGCATGGAGCAACTATAGGAGAAACTCCTGCAGCAGTAATTAAGAAATGCAAGTACACCATAGCAATGCTGTCTGATCCTGCTGCAGCTCTATCGGTTAGTCATATATGCTCTTGTATTCTTGGGTTATTGCTATTTCATGTCGACTATCTCAGTTGAGAATCCTTGTCAAATAGGTGGTTTTTGATCAAGATGGTGTGCTGGAGCAAATTGGTTCTGGGAAAAACTACATTGACATGTCAACTGTTGATGCAGAGACTTCGTCAAAAATCAGCGAGGTTTGAATTGCCAGCCTTTCATAAATTTCTTGTGTATAATTATAGATGCAATTTTCGTTTTACTCTTACTTCCAGAATTCAATTTTACTTCTTTCATATTCATTAAATTTCAGAAACTTTTTGTTACAATGTGAAATGTATGACCTAAAATTCTTGAAATGAAGCAAAAACTAGCTACATGCAAGGCATTGTGTGAAACCTAAATCACTCTCTTCATTTGATTATCAAACCTTCAGCATTTTTCAAGCATCAAGTTTGGGGTTATGAATTATTTGATTTATTAATTTTAGTCACTTAGAATGAGGATTACCATCTTTCGTGCTAGCAAAATTAAATTCTGAGGTATGTTATTTTCTAAGAAATACCATTTAAGTACATCTTATGAATTGTTCAAATGAGAAACAGAAGCCTTCTATGTATCTTCATAACTTTTGGAATGAACACATATGCAATGTATACAAAAGTGGCAATAGGAAAAGAAAGGTTCATCCTCTCATCTCTCATTGTTTGGTGGTGCTTTTCAGGCAATTACGTCAAAAGGTGGTTACTTCCTGGAAGCTCCAGTATCAGGTAGCAAAAAGCCTGCTGAGGATGGTCAACTAGTAATCCTTGCTGCTGGAGAAAAGGTGAGAACAATTTGCTTGCTACATGTCTCTCTATCTTACTTGTCTGATCCCTTGTTGCCAGCAAAGAATCATTACTTTGTGTGCGTCGGCTATAACCATATGCCCTCTACTTCTTTATGTTCTCTGATACCACATGGCAAAACGATTTCTGTTCTAAAACTTTACTGAAGGTGTATAGCATATCTGAAGTAGAGCTGAGTCATAAGATTGTATCGTCATTCCTTAATTTAGAAGCTTTGCCCTTCAAACAGATGAGTGTTCTCAGATTTAAGCAAATTTTGCATATTCATTTAGCTGAATTCTTCGAATGAATATTACATTTCATCTACTATTTGTTTAAAATCGTAGGCGTTATATGATGCAGCCCTACCTGTATTCGACGTATTGGGGAAAAAATCTTTTTATCTAGGGCAAGTTGGCAATGGAGCTAAAATGAAGCTTGTTGTCAACATGACTATGGGCAGGTACAATGGTTCTTTCATCTCCTGAAACATTACTAGCATTTTTTCTATTATTTGTATCGTTGACAAACTTTGATCTTCTTTCTAGGATGTCTAAAGATAGTAGTGGATTTCCTTGAACTAACCCCATTACAGATAATATCTGTTTACTCGATTTCATATCTAATTTTGTACCTTCTGTTTATGGCTTTATATTGTTATTGAAAAGTACAGACTGAAAGAAAGAGATTATCAGACATCTAATACCATAGTACATGTTCTTCTAGTTAAACATCAAATAAGGTAAGGCAAAAATTGCAAGATAATTAATTACTAGAAATACGAATTCTCATTAATTATAATATTTAAAAAAACTGTAAAAAATGTGCCCCAAATACATTTTACCTACTTATTATATGCTGCATATAGATGATTAGCTGGACGGTTCACACTCTATTTCTTCAACGCAGCATGATGAATGCATTTTCTGAAGGAATTGTCTTGGCCGACAAAAGTGGACTGAACCCTCAAACTCTTCTTGATGTATTGGTGAGGCGAAGAAAGATAAATAAACCTCGGAACTTCTTTCTCATATTCTGCTGGAACACCTGACACTTCTTTAAGGGAACTTCTTTGACTTCACTGACTTTTTCGAGGCATTCTTTCTGGCAGGATCTCGGTGCTATTGCGAACCCCATGTTCAAAATGAAGGGACCGTCTATGATCCAGGGCACTTACCCCCCTGCCTTCCCTCTGAAACATCAGCAGAAAGATATGAGGTTAGCTCTCGCCCTTGGGGACGAAAACTCAGTCGCGATGCCAGTGGCAGCTGCTTCTAATGAGGTACAAAACTAGTTAACCTGCAATCTTGTGAGTATTATCATTGTTCATTGTCACTGCATTAACTAATACCAAATAGTTTTGTAAATAAGAGCAGCATGTATTCTTATATATGTGTATTTCTGTCCTTCTAAATATTTTTCTGGGTGATCAGGCATTCAAAAAGGCTAGAAGCATGGGACTAGGCGACCTTGACTTCTCCGCTGTGCACGAGACTGTTGCTTCCAGCAAAGGCTCGTCATGATTCTACTATGTAATCTGCATTAGCCTCAAACATCGCTGCTGCTGGTTTTGTCAATTGGTCGTGGAATGTTCTGCAGAATGTCAGGCGATGCTTAGAAGCAGTGATCATGTTACTACTGATGTATGCAGTTTATCAATTTAAGATTAAGATGATGGAAACATTTGAGATTGCTTTGATACATCAAAAGGAGCTTTTGAGAATTTGGCGCAACTTTTCAGGTCTTGCTTTCTTCTTTTTCGGGCGGGGGAGTTTTGTTCAATATTACTCTAGGGGTTTGCCAAAGTAAAATAACACTGACCTATCATCCAAAAAATTAACATCACAAAGAGGTCTCAGATTGATATTACAATTCATGCATTTCATTCTACTGTGCAGAAATTGATGTAAACAAACTAGAATACAAGATAAAACAGAAATGAACACAAGTCTGGAGAAACAATGCGTATATAACAATGCAATACCCAGTCCATAAAAGAGAGTGCAGATTTTCCCTTGTCTAATTGGAGAGCTTTAGTAGCTGATACTTATCTAGTAGAGAAAGAACTTTAGACCCAGGATGTGGAATCTCCCTCATTTCCTCAACTTCAGTTTGAATATATTCTCCTTGTAGAATTTAAGTTCTGCTATGCTTTCCTTGATGTCATCCATTGCTCTGTGTTTATTGTCCTTTCGAGGAGCCTTTCTACGGTCTACCAAAACATAGAAAGGTATTACATATTCAGCTGAGGGAATCAAGTTGTCTCTTAAATAGAAGCAAAAATGCAACTAAAAAAGTAGAAGCAAAATGTAAATATCTTGTTAAGTCAAATTTGCATCTCTTATGTCCTCGAAGGATTGGAGGGTAATGTGAAGGAGTCGTTTTGCAAATAAGAAAGTGGGATGATAGTGGGTGCGAAATGAAAAAGGAAATCCATGCTGTTATTTGGTAGAATTAAAGATAATTGAGATTGTCACCTCTTGGGTACCATCGGAGACATAATGCCTTGATACTGCTGACATCAACAAGAATGTGAGAGAAAAGGGCGGCCAAATCTGGCATGTATTTCTACAACAGCAAAAGATGATAATGAGAGTTATAACAAAAAAGAATTCAACAGGTCAAAAAAACGAGAAAGGCATCACATTAGTAAGTTAACACATAAAAATCCAAAATATAGTAGTTTAAATACTTTAAAATATGACGGTAAAAAGCTAAATGAATTTTCCTTACCCTTAAGAATATAAGATCCATGTAGACAGAATTCCCAGCAAGCAGAGGTGTATATGCTGTGCCAGTGTGTCTCTTCACAAATTCCATAACCTATATAGATGGGGGGAAATGAAAAGAGAAAACAAAACAAAAGACACATGCAGACAATTAATTTATAAGAAAAAGGAAAACATAATTAGACCATCCAGATCCCATGAGAAATGTAAAAAATGGACACAAGTGAAAATAGTGTATTGTCAGATTACATTGGGTAGTTGTGCTGGGATACTGAAGAAGTCATATAGATCTTTTATTTTATCAGTTTTTATTCCCTCCAACCCATTTTAAATGTCTCACTTTCCAATTTGGGCCATCCAATTTCCTTTTTAAGTAACAATTCTTGTGGGCCATATCCACTTTTTAACACTACATATGGGTGGGGCACCACTTAAAATCTAATAAACCTTCTCTCCTAAGTCGTGTCCAAAGGAAATGAGATGTTTAAAATGGGACAAAGGGAATCATTGAGATGTGAAATGCAGCTAAAGCACAAACACTTGCAGATTTTAATTCTGGTACAAGTGTTTTGGGATCAGATACTGATGCTGCTAGCTAGCCACAGTTTATATCAGAAGCACGGAACAATAATGTGCTGCATAAAAGATGATGTCTAGTTCATTTCCCCTACATACTTGGGTGGGGTGGGACTCCCGCAGAAAGATTTTGGGTGGATATAATTGTAGAGAAAACCCCTATGAGAGTGCAACTTGGTATCTTATGGACTATTTACATAAATATATGTCAACCGTGATGCATGGTTAAACCGAAACCGCCAGTTCTATTTTGAAACCATAACCGCCTCACGGGCTGAACCGGTACAGGCATACCCATTCTACTGGTCCGGTTCTACTTCCGGAAATTTTTGGAACCATAACGGGGGTTAACTGCCGGTTTTGGCCCAAAATCTAGGGAAAACCAGTAAAAAAATGCTGGTTTTGAACCGGAACCGCCAGTTTTGGTTCAAAACCGGAACTGCAAAATTTCTTCCCGGACCGGCTCCATTCCATTTTTTGGAAACTGGAACCGGCGGCAACACTATGTCAATGAAGTATGGCAATGATATAAGACCTTTTTTATGGAATAAGAAGTTAACAAAGTGATACCTGCTTTTCAGCTTCTTGTTCACTTATTGTACTTTGAAGGACCCTCTCGGTCAAACCTAAGTAACAAGAGAGCTTGTGTAACTAGCAATGGAGCTTCAGATCAATAATATATACACCATCAGAAATCAGACAACGGATAACATTTTGGTCTAGCAGCCCATTTTCAGAAATACGGATTAATGCTAATTGCTGTGCTGTGCACTTCATTTTTCAAATCTGAACACATTAATTGGCTTAAAACTATTGCTATGCCTATATTTTCACAAGAAAAATTGGTCACAATGAGCAGAAAAGACAACCCAGATAAATGGAGCAGTGTTTTAAGAAGAATAGAAGTTGTTGAAGTTTTAGTCCGGATGTTTCAGTGTCAAGGTAAGAACAAGTTACATACCACTCTCTGCATGGTGTTCTTGGCACCATTCTCCCATTTTATCAAGACACTCCTTTGGTTGATGAATAACCAAATCTGGACCCTGTTGAAAGAAAAATAGAAACAATTAGTAATGCAGGTGTGTGAACAACTGGCTCTATCACAAAGACAAGATATAGCTTTAAGGAAAACAAACAATAAAAGAGATAAATTCATCTATAAATAGAATATCACTAGAATTCTTCACCCGCAGGGGGGATCTTACCTCAACGGACTTGGTCAAATTTCCATCTGTGATAATGCAAGCAATCTCCAGGATCCTATCAACTTCAATGTTTAAACCTACATATACCAAAAAGAGAAAAGTTCTCAGCCAATATCTATAAGGATCTTACTCTTTTATTATGGTACACCTTTATGCCTGTTCTAAAAATAAGAACATGACAATCAGGCAAATACACAAAGTAAACCAGAAAGGTTTTTCAGCAGTTGCTGAAAACATTACCAGCATAACTCAGGGTCAGATTCCTATAAAATGATGATTGAGAAATGTACATGAGATGCCTAACCAGTGCAATAAAGTATAAAGAAATATAAGCACTTTACATTGCATTCTCTATGTTGTCTATGTAGGATTTGACACCACTTGTTGACATGAAGAAAGATCCAGGTGCAGAATCAACAAGACTGAATATGAAAAAAATTGGCCATGGGAAAAAGAGGTGTACTGAGATGAAAGCTAGAGACTGAATGAAGGAACAAGGTTAAAAGGGAACATCAGTAGGAGGCAGGTTAAAGAAAAACAAACCTGGGGAAAGGAATGAGAGACGAACATCTAACTGAAGTGATTTTTGCTTATACACTCGGAGTCGGCACTCAAGCAGCTTCACCGGAACCTAGGCCAAATATGAACTCTAAGTTGCCATTTCAGAAAGAAGTTAACACCAAATCTATTAATCCAAAGGATTGAGTATAGTTATTGAATCAGCTTTTCAACTTGAGAGTTGTGACAAAGGCCTAAGTGCTTTTAGACCACCAAGCTCTAATAAGCATACACAAGATAGATCTTGTCAAACCAAATTATGAATCGATATGGTAGGCATCCCAAGTAAAAAAAAACAAGTAGGACACAATCTGTAAACAAATAATAGTCCACACAACACAAACAAATTAT
The DNA here is from genome assembly GCA_034509125.1 of Monilaria moniliformis. NCBI lineage: Eukaryota > Viridiplantae > Streptophyta > Magnoliopsida > Caryophyllales > Aizoaceae > Monilaria > Monilaria moniliformis. The sequence continues at coordinate 9,096 of JAYDZE010564826.1, forward strand.
TCTTCTGAATCTCACCAGTCATTTCCAGGTCAATCCACACGAGTGGCATCTTGTAATCTCCCACAATACTTTCTGAGGTTTGTTGGTTCGCACTCTCCTTTTCCAACGGTGTATCATCTTCTAAGCCGCTGTCTACTCCTTTCCCGCTATCTGCATCACAAAGTGGCTCTTAGCGACAATATACACAAAAACACAGAGTGTTACAGGAGCAACTTATTAGATGTTTTAAGTAATTTTACACAATTGAACACTATCCAGCGATTTCAATCTGCTTAGACTGTGAGGAAAAACTTAGTGTTGCTCTCGGTTTCTAAAACCTTCAATGATGAAACGACAAAACAACTAGGGGAAAAATCAAACCTCTCGTTTCACAACCATCAGCGCCAATGGTGGCAGTTAGACTGTGTTCCTTAGCATCTTCAGCGTCCAGTTCAAGCAATGAAAAGGAATTCGAGAGCTTGTCCATCTTACTTTTGATGATAACTGGCTGTTAACCGAGCCGCCGCGGAAACAAAATACGAAAACGGATAAATAATTAGTAAGTAATTACAGTCAACCTCAAGCACACACAGTAGAGAACTTCGTGTTAAGAAATCACGCAGAGCATATCCATCTTAACTTAATTGGATAACAGTAAACTCTTCTAACTGAAAACAGTGAATCTAGCCCTAGATTGGATATTTTCATCGAGTAAGAGTAAGTAATAATGTCAGAATATTTTGATATTTCGCCGGCGATAGGTCTTATACCAAGAAGAGAGATGGTGAAGCAAACCTGTTTGAATTTGGCTTGTTACGGCGGCGGTGGTGGCGGCGGCGGCGGTGGCCAAGTGGTGAAGAATCGACAGTTTGCAGAGCAATAAAAGTGCCGCTGAAATGTACGAAATATATTGCAATTAGTTGAAAAACATTAGTTGAAAAACATTCATTTTCTTATAAAATTTTTAGTTCTAGTTTAAAAACATTAATGTGTATAAAATTTATAGTATTTATAAATTCAAAATTCAAATGATTTGTAATAAATGTGGATGGAGAAAGATTCCGTTGCATCCTGCCAAATTTGAAGGAAAGAGAAAAAATTAATAAGGTGTTAAGGATATTGCTGTCCCTTTCCACAAAATGCATGTTGTTGCCGGCACCGAGAGATGTTAGTCATCATTACTTCCTACGAATTTCATCATTGCGTTTAATAATATTATTATATAATGTGACTTTATAATTATACATCTTTAACAAAGGGGATAATAGCCATTTTAATCACAATTTTTGTTTGACTTCTGGTCTGTCCCATATCTTTTGAATTTTGAATATAAAATCACAACTTTAACGTGATTCTCGATTGTCCCATGGGTCCATTTTTCCGGCGATATTTGTAGTGACGTGGAAGCTGCATTTTCCTACGTGGACATAACGTCCGATCTACAAAACGACGCCGTATGGGTAGACTGAAAACGACGTCGTTTCCAACAACTGAGTCAATTTTAGGCGTTTCATGTTCATTTGCATCTTCGAGAAGTTGCTGGCTCGAAGCCGAATTGGGTTCACAAATATTGCAATGTTGTTGTCTGGGGTTCGCAGATTCGATTCGCAAATTGTGGCCTTCGGGCGATTGAGGATTAATATGGTGTTTTCTTTCATTCAAATTTGATTCAATTTCACGAATTCCCGCATATCTGATTGACGATTAATATGGCCTTTCACGAATTCGATTCGCAAATTGTGGCCTTCTATTTATATCTTTTAGGGATGAATATGGCGTTTAGTTTGAGGATGAGGATGAGTAATGCATCTGATTAGTTTGAGGATGAATATGACATTTTTGACGCTTATTGCATTATTCTACCTTTTGGGCAGCACTGCAGCTGATTTTTTATGATGTTCGTCGGAGAAGCTTTCGAATCTATTGAAGGTTGGAGAAGCTTTCGAATCTTTGAAGGTTGGAGAAGCTTTCGAATCTTTGAAGGTTCCACTTGGAAATGGTGCTCCCAATGTATTTGCCAGCATTGCAGCCTTCGTAGGGACTGGAGCTGGAAATATTGGACTTGATAATGTGTTGGGAGGAGCTGTGTTCGTCACTTGCATTGTTCATCACTTGCATTGCTGTGTTCAAATTGATAAAAAGTGTTTTATAAGGGATGTTGTGTTTTTCATTCTTATGCTTATAGCTCTTCTCATAATCTTGGTTGTAGATGAAGTGACTGTCATTGTTGTCTCTGTTTGCAGAGACGATGATTCATTATTTGCAGCTCTTGTATTGTATATATTTGTCAATTTTGAGTCCTTTTGTGACTATGAGCAAAATTGTTGATGACAATGCTACAACAGAATCAAGAAATAACAACAACAGAAAATTTAACATGTAAATTTCTTTCATAATAAGACCATTAGTTCACAAAATATAAGAGCTATATTTGCTCACTCCACTAGTTCACAAAGTAGACAAAAAACATGAGCTATATTTGCTCACTCCATTAGTTCATAAAGTAGACAAAAAATGAGTCATTAACTCACAAAAAACTACACAACTTCATCCCCTGCTTCACTAACACTTCACAAAATATACACAAGTTCACCAATACTAGTCTAACTTCAAGGAGCTACGCTCTCTTGTGTAGATGGCATTCTTGTTTGTTCGACATTTGATGTAGCCCTTGAAGTAGATGCACCATCCTTATCTTTGGTGGGTCTTCCTCTTTTTCTCTACACAAGTATTCAAATAATAAAGTTAAATTTCATTTAACAATAGAAGGAAAGGATGTACAAGAATACAGTTAAACTACTAACCTTGCAAGTGGTTGGTTTTACAGCTTTGGGATTTCTACAGGACTTTGAGTTATGTCCTTGTTCAAAGCAATTTTGGCAAGTGTGTGTGTTACATCTTCTCTTCAGTTGGTTCGGCCTCTTCGGATCTATCTCCTCACTAGCCCTTATTCTCTTCTTCTTAGGCCTACCGGGCATTTTCCTAACCAATGGAGGCTTCACAGTGAAGCCTTCAACAGCCGGCCACATTCTCTCACCATTAATCGGTTCCAAACCAAATTGGTAGGCCTCAAACCATCTTTTCACAGTGTAGTAATCATTAACAAAGTTCGATGCATCCAAATTCATAAAGTGTATTGCACAAATGGCATGAACACATGGTATACCAGTCAACTGCCACCTCCTACATGTGCAAGTCTTATCCTTCATGTCAACCACAAATTTATCAACTTCATCTTTGATTTCAAACATTTCCCCAATAGCTGGAAATGGTAAACAACGTGTACTACT
>JAYDZE010564837.1:0-12364 GCA_034509125.1 Monilaria moniliformis
ATATTTATGATGTGGGAAACTACCTACTTAAGAAAGAAATATCATCTACTATTAACTTAAACAAAGATTAAACTAAATAGGTTCAAGGAAATTAAAGCATACTTAAGAGTGAATTAATTATCTGAAAACAAGCTAGGCCGCAGGATTGTATTAACAAACAGAAAAAGCATAACCCCTTAGGTGCACCGGCTTGGTACTCTGAATACTAGTACAACTGCAAAAGTTGAAAACAAATAACAACCTATCACTTTTACGGCATCTTTCACTCAGGACTTGTGGTCCCCCACCACCCCTATCACTAACCCTGCCTACTAAGATCGTACTACTAACTAAGGACCACTAAGGACTCACCCCCTCCTTCCCTTCCAAATCCTAATGTTCAGAGTCAGAAGTTATGGAGTCGCCGGATGGATTCCAGTGGGTTCATCTTGCTGGAAAGTAAAATAACTGGAAATGACACTAGCAAACTGCCTAACTTACGACTACTGAACCTACCTAACTATGTTACACTAAGCTTGTGCTTGGATAAGACAACATTGAAGAACTGAAATGCAACATTAACTAAACTCGAACAATAAACATGAGAATGCAAACACAACTCATAACTCGTTAACTATAAGATCAAACTGAACAGGAACTTCAACTAGCATTAAAAAGCACCTCAAATAAAACAACATTAAAGATCGGTTCTGCAACCACTTCTTACTACAAACTAAACTAGATAAACTGAAATTAAATGTTTGAATCACAAATTCTGGCTGGACTTAGAGATTTAGTTGGCTAAGAATAGTTTCCTCATCTTATAACCGAAATTAATGGTCGTAATCTGGCCTGATCAAACCTCCTCATACTTTAGGCATGCTTGCCCTCAAGCATAAGTTAGTTTAAACTAGCTGGATTGTGGTCATTAAGGACTACTACTCCTCCAACTCAAGAAGAGATAAGACTCAAGAAACACGGAAATGCGGAAAGAAAACACAGACTCAAGACTTGACACAAAAATCACCAGCAAACATTTTTTAGAAAACCAAACTAGGCAGTTATTTAAAGGATGATTTGGTCAATATCACTAGTCAAGAGCTATCTTAGAGCAATGCATGGTTCTTTTCCTCTCAAGTCCTCTCGGGTGAATTCCCTCGTGGCAAGAGATTCTTTCTAAGCATTATTCAAAATATTTCACGGTCAATTGATGGCTCAAGGAGGCCTTATCATTATGACACAATGGGGCTAAGGGGATTTATTGATCATAGGTTCAACCCTAACTGCTCTAAGCTTGATTGACTATTATTCTGGGCAGTTTTGGTGCTGGGCTCATTCGTCTCTATCTGGGCAATTTAAAGGTTGTAGTTGTGCAGTTTTTTCTTGGGTGCTTGTCAGCATAATTTTTTTTCTTTTCTTCCATTCTTTTTTATTTCCAGCACAATTTGACTCCTTTAACAGTTCACTGCCTAACCTTTTGACATTTTCCTAGCCCAGTTTATCATCATAATTGTTGTCACTTTTTGCATATTTCTTGGTTAAGGAAAGAAAGTGTTCACTCTCAATCATGGCTTCTAGGGTTGCTTCTTCTAGGTATTGGATCGAAAGAAATTAGGATCAATTGGCTTACCCTATGCCTCCTCTCATTCGCCATATTGACCTTGATATATTTTAATCATGCTTTTGTTCATTGACTCCCATAAAGGAAAAATATGGAGACTGGTCCACTTTAAGATCAATTCTTCATTTTTAGTGGGGAAATGCATTACTAAAACAGTCTGTCATCCTCTAACTAATTTAATTAATCAACCAAATTCGTATATTACTCATTTAACTGCCTATTTTATTGGTGGTTCTATACTGGTGATGACTTATAAGGTCAGCAAACAATTTCACCCTCCTCACACTAGGACGATACAAAACGGGGTCCAGTGTATGGAATGGAATTGTTGGCTAGACAAAAACTAACAAACAGACTTTAATGACGCGACAAATAAAAGGAAAGAAAAAGAAGAAAAGAAAAATAAAAACTAGGGGGAAGTTATAGCGTTTACCGATTTTGCCTACTTCGGCACACAAGTGTAATTTTAGACGAGCTGGGTTTGTTGAGCTCGATAGTGAGCTGAGTGTCCTCTTCCTCCTCGGCTTGTACATCTTTAACTGCGCTTGTTGGTGGTGTTGCTTCTTCTCCTTCTCTGGTGACTCCTTTCAGTGGTACTGATGGTTTTTGGATCATGTTCCATACATCCATCGTGAATATCCCAATGCCTCTTCTTCATAAAATGGATTGCATTTTCTAAATTCTTCAATTGCTTTCCTTGATGTGCCAGTTGATCATCCATACCCTTCATTCTCTGACTCAAATTGCTAATCTCTGTTTCAGTCAGCTGGCCAGCTTGTGCGTCCTGCGTAACGATGCGTGGAGCATCATTCGAAGAAAGGATGACCTCCACTGGTGTATAACAAATGGGTATGCCATCTCACACGGTTAACACCAGGGTACCTCGCTAGAAGTTTAAATTGAAGTTAGATGGAGACGGACACATTTCAATACATAAATCTTCCGGCAATTTGAATTCATAATTCCTTGATAAATAAGCACTTAAACACATGGCAGAGACTGATGTTTTGGGTGGGTGTGAATAGATCAATTTAATTTGATAGGCTAACCAGTTACCAAGGTCCACTCTAGTCCCTTGGTGCATACACCACGTCAAGTACAACTCGGCCATAGAAAAGTCGTTAAAGTATGTAGTTTGGCTAATAAGTTGTAAGCTAGGTAGGTCTCGCACATTCTCAAAATAGGGTCGGATAGGTGATGGGCACGGGATTGAGTGGCCTTGAATGGTCTTGCCACAGGGTGTGTCAAGGCGGCCCACGCAGCCTGCCGGTCGAATGGTAATGAATATCGATTCGATACCCCCCTTTGTGCAGCCTGGAACTCATAATCCTTGGCCTCGTCCATCGACACTACCCCTAACCTAACATTCCATTCTAATAAAGACAACTAATGGTACTCTTCAAACATTTTGAAAGTAATTGAGGGTTCTTTCAACACAATATTCGTGGTAAATTCAAAAGAATTGAAAAACTCATCAGCTAATATCCTAGGCATGTTCACAGCAAGCACATTCAACAACCATCCAAGGCCAATATCATGTAAGTATTTAAAGAACTCTTCTCTTACACCCAAAGTTTCAAAGTCGAGAGATCAAGAAGTTGTCCAGCCCGATACTCCTTACCGAGTCAGGCTGATACATTTACGTTGACTGCGGGGTCGGGACAACTTTGTCCGGCCAATCAGGTCCAAATCTAGCTCTACTATCTTTATTCAAAACTTTCTCGTCTTGCTTTGGGCGGAATCTGCCATGGACACATCGTCCTCAGATTCTACAGCCGACTCATCTAAAAATATGGTATCTGAGCTTTCTTTTTCCTCATCCGATGGTTGCGTCTCTGTTGACTCTAAGGATTCCTCCTGGGTTTGGTCTCTTTTCTTTGGCTCCTCAGAAAAATCTAGTGCATATGCACTTTTCCCTTCCTTGCGCGCTTCGTTTCTCTTCGTGTTGGGCTCGCATGCTCCTCCTCTTTGTGTTCAGGTTGGTATACGATGGGCTGGATTCGCCTTCTGCCCATTTCTCCTTCCTTTTCTTGTCTTGCTGACTGGCCTTTTTTATCAAACTTGGCATTGGAGAGAGCCTTGAGGTGTTCTCAAGATTCTTTTTTGCGTTCTTCTTGCTCTCTTTCCTTGGCGGTATTTTTTCTTTGTTGTTGGAAGGCTTCTCTTCTGCCTTTTTCTTGCTCTCTTTCCTTGGAAACATTTTTTCTTTGTTGTTGGAAGGTTTTTCTTGTTTGAAATGGAGAGGAAATTCACATTTGCTCTTTTCAGTTTTTGGAGTGTGTAAGTGAGAAAAAGAAATGGGGGAACGGCTCTTTTAAAGGCTGAAATTGGGACATCTATTTGGCTAATTGCACGCATTAAGGCTGCAGATGCGGTTTACTCTGACTGTAGTCCAATGGCTCTTTTACTTTGCCATGTGTCCATCACTGCTTAAGAAAACAACAACGTACAAAATGAAAGAAAAAAGATAGAAAACTAAAAGGAAATAACTTAGAAAAATAAGAAAATTAACTATTATGTCAAACTCATATCGGTTCTTTATGTTGTTCTTGATTGGGACGCTTCGGCTTCCCAACATAAGGTCCCGAGTCTCTCTGATTCTTATGCCAATGAATGGACTGTGTATAGTGGAATTTCTTCCACCATATAGGCTTCAACTGTCCTTAGGAAATATTTTAATCTTTGACCATTGACTACAAATGATAGTGTTTCCTTTCTCATTCCCTTAATTTCTACAGCTCCATTTGCTCTGATTCCAGTGACAACATACGAACCCTTCTATTTAGACTTCAGTTTCCCAGGCATTAACATTAACCTAGATTGGAACAGGAGCACTAACTGGCCAGCGTGAAACTCCTTTTTGCGAATATTTTTGTCATGCCACAATTTCATCTTGTCCTTGTACCACGCTGAGGTGTCATAGGCCTCCAAGCGTATCTCATCCAATTCTTGAAGTTGCAGCTTCCTTTGGTCCTCACACTTGCTTATTTCCATGTTAACTTGTTGAACAACCCAATATGCCTTGTGCTCTAGCTCGACCGATATGTGACACATCTTTACAAACACCAAGTGGTAAGGTGACATTCCAATCGGTGTCTTGTATGCATTTCGGTACGCCCAGAGAGCATCATCGAGCCTCAAACTCCAATCTTTTCTCGAGTCTCCTATGGTCTTTTCTATAATACTTTTGATCTCCCGGTTCGACACTTCGGCTTGACCATTCGCCTAGGGATGGTATGGACTGGACAATATATGGTGCACTCCATACTTTTTAAGTAGACCTTCGATCTGTCTATTGCAAAAATGTGTTCCTTGATCGCTTATCACAGCACATGGGACTTTGTATCGGGTGAAAATAGTAGATTTGATGAATATTGACACTTCCTTTTCTTCATTGGTCCTAGTAGCCTTTGCTTCCACCCATTTGAATACGTAATCCATGGCAAGTAGAATGTAACTATTCCCATAGGAACTTGGGAACGGTCCCATGAAATTCATTCCCCATACGTTGAAAACTTTGCAAACTATTACAGGCATTTAGGGCATCTCATCTCTCCTAGAAATTCCCCCCATCATTTGGCACTTCTCACATTACTTGCAAAATAGATGTACATCACAGTGTAGACTGGGCTAATAGAACCTACTATCTAGTATTTTTCGTGCTGTTTTTCTAGCTCCAAAATAACCTATGCAGGCATAAGAGTGACAATGCTTTGGCACACTCCTTTGTCCGCTCTCCGGGACACATCTTCGTATAATATGTCTACCCCTACCTTCCATAGATAGGGGTCATTCCACAAGTAGTATTTCCTCTCGCTTTTCAGCTTCATCCATTTGGCTTAGTTGAGAAGTTCGATAGGTGGCAGCTGGCCAGTTGACAAGTAGTTAACTAGGTCCGCGTACAATGGCTCCCCTATCGAATTCTCCTTTTCTGGGCTACTTTTGATTTGCTCGCCTTCTTCATCTCTTAAACTCCCTGCAGTGGTAGCATGTAGATGTTCTCCAGGTGAAGGATTCATTGATGGGTTGCTCATCTCCATTGTCAATTATCCTACTAAGGTGATCCGCCACCTTATTCTCAACTCCCTTCTTATCCTTGATTTCCACATCAAACTCTTGTAATAGCAATACCCATCGTATCAATCTAGGCTTTGATTCCTTCTTCCAAAGCAAGTATTTTAGTGCTGAGTGATCAGTATAAACCACAACTTTTGATCCTAGCAAATACGGCCGGAACTTTTCAAAAGCAAATATTACGGCCAAGAACTCCTTTTATGTTGTATCATAGTTCACTTGAGCTTGATTTAGGGTCCTGGAAGCATAATTTATAACATGCCTTTCATTTCCTACTTTTTGGCCCAAGACAGCTCGAGCGGCATAATCACTAGCATCACACATGATTTCAAAAGGCTGACTCTAGTCCGGTCCTTGCATGACCGGTGCGCATGTCAGCTTATACCTAAGTGCTTCGAAAGCTGATTGAGAATGTTCGTCGAATTAGAACGGAACATCATTCTGGAGAAGTCGAGTAAGTGGCCGAGCTATCTAGGCAAAATCTTTGATAAACCTCTGGTATAATCCCGCATGGCCCAAAAAACCTCAAACTTTTCTTTGATTTGTTGGGTAGGGTAGTTGAGAGATAACCTCCACCTTTACTTTGTCCACCCGGATTCCCTCTTTGGACACCAAGTTCCTAACACTATTTTCTCATTCACCATAAAAATGGCATTTTTCGTCATTCAAAACCAAGTTTCTATACCTTGCCAGAATTGCATCCAAATGATGTAGACATCTTTCGAACGTCTCCCCATAAACCATGATGTCATCCATAAAGATCTCCATGCACTCTTCAATCATATCTGAAAAGATACTCATCATACACCTCTGGAAGGTCTCAGAGGCGTTGCACAATCCAAACGGCATTCTTCGGTATGCATACATTCTGAATGGGCTGGTGAAGGTTGCCTTCTCTTGATCATCAGGATTCACAAAAATTTGAAAATAGTCACTGTACCCATCCAAGAAACAAAAGACTTTCTTTCCGGCCAACCTTTCTAACATCTGGTCGATGAAAGGAATGGGGAAATGGTCCTTACATGTTGTGGCGTTTAAATTGCGATAATCAATACACATACGCCAGCCAGTTACAAGGCGTGTCAGAACCACCTCATTATGCTCATTTGCTACAACTTGAATTCCAGATTTCTTGGGTGCTATGTGCACCGGGCTAACCCACTTGCTATCCGAGATAGGGTAAATGATATCCATATCTAACAACTTCAAAATTTTCTTAAGAACTGCTTCTCATATATTGAGGTTTAGCTTCCTCTGTGGGTCTCTCTGGGGCTTGGTATTGTCCTCCAAATGTATATAGGCATACATATGTCGGGACTGATTCCCACTAGGTCAGCTAGTGTCCACTCGATAGCCTTCTTGTGCTTGCTTAACACTTGGATCAGTTTTTCCTCTTGCTCGAAATTTAACTTGCTATTGATGATTATTGGTTGAGTCTCCTCCACTCCAAGGTACACATATTTCAGTTCTTTCGGAAGAGATTTGAGCTCCAAGGTGGAAGGTTTTTCCGCCTTCAATGTTGTTTCATCCTTGGGCAGGCAACTGAGCAGTTTGTCGGTCTCATCCTTAGCTTTCGGCTTGGTCACGGTACAGAGTCTTAGAACTTCAGCTTCAATCTCTTGGTTAGTATCCTTGTGCATTCAACAACTTGCTCATCCCTTCAGCCTCCAATTGAGATGAAATCTTGAAATACTCCTCACTGCTCATCTGCAAAAACTCAGTCTCAAGATGACCTTAGACTAGTGGGTCAATAGCATCAACAGACTAGGCATTTTAAATGTCCATTGGTCTTTTCATGGCCTTATCAATATTGAAGTATACTTATCACCATGATAGTCCAAACAAATTGTTCCATCAAAATTATTTATTATTGTTTTGCTGTCCTTAAAAATGGTATACCCAACAAAACACCACTGGAATCACCAGATACTGTTTCATTCATTTTTATCACATAGAAATCTAATGGATATAGAAACTCATGCACTTTCACTAGGACATTTTCCAACATTCTTTCTGAGCATATACAAGTTCTATCCGCCAACTGAATTACCATCCCAGTTTCAATCAAGTCTACTCCAGTCAAGTTATTATGTACATAGACAAAGGCATGACATTTATTCGAAGCTCCTAAATCGCACATATCATGCTCAATAAAAACATCATCTATCACTATGGACAGCGAAAACGACTTGGATCCGACGCTCTTCGCTGGTGGCTTTTTTTGGATAATGGTCGACACATTTTCCCCTATCACTATCTTCCCTTCTTACTTTGATTTTCCAGCAATGAAGTATTTGACGAACTTGCAAAGGGGTGGAATTCTCAAAACATGAAGTAGGGGTAGATTGATTTCGAGCTTATTGAATATCGACATGAAGTAGACTGGATCCTCCTTGGACTTTCTCTTGTTCAAGCGGCTGGGGTAGGGTGGCACTATTTTTGCCTCTGAATCGAATGACTTGATTGAGCTTTTTTCCCCGCCATCTTTGATTTCACCTTGATTCTTTATGTCCGGTAAAGTGGGCAACTGATTACTATTCACATCAATTTCTTTGGACTTCTTCAAGACCTCTCCTCATATTCGTCCTCCAACTCCAGTCCTGATCTCAAGGTAATCTTGTTCACGTTCTCCCTGTGTGGCTGTTGAAATTGGGCAGGAATCCTTCCCTCATTTCCTCTCAACTCATTCATTGATACTGCCAACTGGGTCATTTGCCTTGTCAGGGACTCTAGGCTTGCTTCTTGCTCTTTATGGACATCTTGGACTTTATACACAACATCATTGTTTGATTGAAGATTATTTTGTATAAACTATTGTGAATTTATGAGTTCTCCCATCATATCCTCAAGACTCCTTGCAGGTCTTGGTTGCCCTTGGTATGGGTAATTGTTCTGAAGTTGGAAATTTCTTTGGTGGGGTGGGTGGTAGGGTTGTTGTTGATTTTGAGGGATCTAGTGATTTTGTTGATTTTGAAAAGAGGGATAGTTATTTGGGGCTTGGTTGTGTTGATTTGGCTCCGCCCATCGAAAGTTTGGATAGTCTCTCCAGCCTGGGTTGTACGTAGGTGCGAATATATATCTCATTTTCCCTTGATTAGGCCACTTGCCAACGACATTAGTTTGAGCTATTACATCTATTTCCTCCATCTTACAATACGGCGAAGTGTAACCTTGTTTCCCGCATGCTCCGGAAACTTCTTCAGGCATTTGACTTCGCACAACCTTTTCCACCACCGTAGACAACATTTTCTCCAACTTGTTAATTTTGGTCTCGATCTTTTATTCCAATTCTTCTGTACTTGCACTTGCGTGCGCTGCCCTTCTCAATAGTCGAGTGTGTGCCTCCTCATACTCCCTTGTTACATCAACCAAAGTTTGAATCACCCTCCTTGCTTCACTAACTCTCCTTGTTGAAAAACCTCCTCTGCTTGAGGAGTTGGCTAAATTCTTTAATTCCATGGTCATTCCTTGGTAAAAATATTGAAAAAGATCACCTTTGAACAGTCTGTTATTTGGACAGCTATCCACCAACCTTTTGAATCTACCACAGTACGTGTTCAAGGATTCATCGAAACCTTGTTGGACTCCAACGATTTCCTTCTTCAGTGCATTGGTCGTCGTGGCTGGGAAAAAATACTCGAGGAATATCTTTTTCATCTCCGGCCATGTCTCTATAGAGTCTAGAGGTAGGCTTGTGAACCAAGCGTTCGCCTCACCAAACAGAGTGAATGGCAACACCGTAAAGCGAAATTGCTCTTCGGTCACTCCTCCTAGACACTTTTGGATTCGTCACATTTTGATAAACTCGCTCAGGAAGTTATATAGATCTTCGTTCTTCTTTCCGTAGAATTTAGGTAGCACATTTAACAAAGCTCACTTGATCTTGATGGGTGGCGTGCCTTCGGGAAGTTTTATGGGAGTCGGGGGATTGTCCGTCAGATGACAAGCAAGATCCTCCAAGCGGGGGTCTTCATCTCGTCTGCCATTCTTCCCTTGGGATGCGTCACTTGATTCGAGACCGACACTAGCTCTTCTTCTCCTTCGTGGTACAAATTTACACATAGAAAATGATACAGTGTGCTCATCCAGCACATGGAGAAATGTCACCCGGTCGAATTGGGCACGACTTAACCCAAATCCAACTAAACTCTCAAGCTGGCATCGCCACCCATACAAATTCATCACAATCGGGTACGCCTTCTGATGCGGAAACTGGATTGGGTATGTGCTATCGTTGGGAAACACGCCAACTCCGTCAAAGAATTTGTTTAGTTCCCCACTCTCCTATGTATACTAGAATTAGTATTTGGCAAGTTTGGGTTGTCGATCCCATGAGGACTGGTTGTCCGCCCAGTTTGAAGGTGTGTTTTGGTGATTGGCGATGCCGCCACGCATATTTATGATGTGGGAAACTACCTACTTAAGAAAGAAATATCATCTACTATTAACTTAAACAAAGATTAAACTAAATAGGTTCAAGGAAATTAAAGCATACTTAAGAGTGAATTAATTATCTGAAAACAAGCTAGGCCGCAGGATTGTATTAACAAACAGAAAAAGCATAACCCCTTAGGTGCACCGGCTTGGTACTCTGAATACTAGTACAACTGCAAAAGTTGAAAACAAATAACAACCTATCACTTTTACGGCATCTTTCACTCAGGACTTGTGGTCCCCCACCACCCCTATCACTAACCCTGCCTGCTGAGATCGTACTACTAACTAAGGACCACTAAGGACTCACCCCCTCCTTCCCTTCCAAATCCTAATGTTCAGAGTCGGAAGTTATGGAGTCGCCGGATGGATTCTAGTGGGTTCATCTTGCTGGAAAGTAAAATAACTGGAAACGACACTAGCAAACTGCCTAAATTACGGCTACTGAACCTACCTAACTAAGCTACACTAAGCTCGTGCTTGGAAAAGACAACATTGAAGAACTAAAATGCAATATTAACTAAACTCGAACAATAAACATGAGAATGCAAACACAACTCATAACTCGTTAACCTTAAGATCAAATGGAACAAGAACTTCAACTAGCATTAAAAAGCACTTCAAAGAAAACAACATTAAAGTTCGGTTATACAACCACTTCTTACTACAAACTAAACTAGACAAACTGAAATTAAATGCTCGAATCACAATTCTTCATAAAAGTGACAACAATGGCCGGACTAAGAGATTTAGGTGGCTAAGGATAGAAACTTTCAAAGCTAAGAAATAAGGTGAAGGCTCGGGATTTCGACTGCTTCTCACTACTTGCTCTCTCCATTACTCTCCCCGCAGCCTGCAACACTTATGATATGATGATGAACGGATCCTTCTCGTGTTGGCCTCTCCTCTTGCTTCATATTTTCTTTCTAGGGTTACGTGCCGGACATAATCCTGTGTCTGCATCCCCATGATCCTTATTATGTGTCTGAGGCTCGCATCCTCGAATGTGATCTGCTCTAAGTGTTTCACCCTTGATACTGCCTTCCAATGACATGTCGCCTGGCCAGCGTACTGGTCTTCTTGCTTGCGGTTTTTCATACTTCAGCTACCACTACCCTTGTTTAACCTCAGCTTCGTTCTCAACATTCCCTGCTTTCATGCGCCAAACTCGCACCTTTTGTGCATATTATATCAAAGTTTTCTCATCTTTTAACCGAAATTAATGGCCGTAATCTGGCTTGATCACCTTCTCTTTTAAAATATGACCTCAAAGATACAACTAATATTATGACTAGATATATTGTTATGGTACATTTGTCTTTTAATGCTTTTGACAACAATAAATATAAATCTTGTGTAAAAAAGCATATTATAATCTGCTAAAAAAATAGGTAGAACTTCCCCTACTAGATCCATAGTAAGACAATGTTTTGACAAAAAAGATGAATTAGAGAAATATGTTATGCTTAAATCAAAAAGTTTTGTATTTGTTCAGATGTGTGGACTTATGCATATAATAAAAATTTATATATAAATATTATGGATCATTTTGTAAATAATAGGGAATTTCCAGCATCATATACTACTCAAGCAATAACTGAACTAATTGTTCAATTTTTAAATAATTTTTATTTAATTAATAAAATATTTCCTATTGGTTTTGATAATGCCTTTACTAGTATTACTTGTATTTCTGCATTAATTGATGCATGTGCCCCTATTATTAATGAGCAATGTTTTCATGTTAGAATAATATGTCATATTTTAAATTTATGTGTTCAAGATGCCCTATATTTATTTAATGAATATGTAGAACCACTTAGACAAGTCGTAATATTGATTCATAATAATAATAATAAAAAAATATAGGAATGAAATGGCAATAATATTCTCATAATAAAATAAAAAAATAGATATACGAAATTTATTGTGGATGTAACAACTAGATGGAACTCGACTTATGTCATGATAAATTCAACATTGGGTCATAAAAATTATTTAGTAGTTTTTATAGAAGTTGTAGTGATGTAAAATTGCTTTTATTACCTTCTTATTGAACTCAATTTATGGAATTATTTAGATTATTTAAATCTTTTGAAACTTCAGCTGTTGAATTATCTGACGTTTATTATTGTATTTCAGTTCGTGTTTTAGAGCATTGCATGTATATCACACTAAGCAATGTTTTAAAAACCGGACCGGTGAGCGAACCGGCGAGGCTACCGGTTCATGGTTCAACCGGTCGGATCGGTCGAA
>JAYDZE010564848.1:0-12363 GCA_034509125.1 Monilaria moniliformis
GTAAAAAATGATAAAATGGTAAGAAATGAGTTGGGGCTGTTTTGGGGCTGAAATTTTGGGGCTGGGTTAGTGGTGTTCTGGCTGAAAAGTAAAAAGTTGACGTGGCAGCTGAAAATTGAGTTGTGGCTGTTTTGGGGCTGGAATTTTGGGGTTGGGTTAAGGATGGCCTAAAGGGTGAGAATTTTCTTGTTTCTCGTTTTTCTTTTGCAACCAAAGTGAACACATTGCACCCTACATGCACAATCTTAAACATATGTATTTTAATTTGAAAATAAAAATAAATAATCGAGGTCTATAACATTCATATGTCATAGATCTTGTTGCACACAAACACTTAAATGATTCTTTAATTCACATCTAATATATCAGACTTTTTTAAGGTGCAACTTACACACGCATCTGAGATGACTTAAATTCTCAATCTATTGATTGGAGTGAAAACATCTTACAAACTAATGATAAGGTATGATGATAAATAACTCAACTTAACTAAATATTTGGTTTGCATGATTGAGCGTGTAATAAATAGTTCGGTCCACACTCTAATCATTTATAACCTCGAGATTATGTAGTCATCCTTCAAATCTTCTCTATTCTATCAATCTTTTATTTATCTCATCCACCAAATTAAATAATTCCTATTTATAAAATTCCAATAAACTTGTAGCAGAACACTAATAAACAATCAACTTTGTTTTAGTGATCCCCTAAAAAAACTATGTTAGAGTGATAATTTTTTAGAATGTAACATTTAATAAATACCTAAAGAAACAAGTCGAACACAGTGAACAATATGAGAATGAACAACATAATAGAAACCGACAATGATATCTTAGGCTTGTTTACTTTTCATATCTGATATAATAGCTGATTGAATATATAGTTTTATTTTAATTACTAGGACTTCTCACATTAAATAAAATTAATTCAAATAACATGAATTATTAAGAATCTTAAATATCCCAAAATTTGAATCTATATAAATAAATAAATAAATAAATAAGAGATTAGGCTTTATTATTATTACCTATAGGATATTTAAATCCCACAACACATTAGTCGAACAACATGTTGTCTGATTGAGCTCTCCTCAATGTGTCGGCACCCTTGAGCTAAATGGAAGTCAAGTCAAACATGTCTTGCCAAATACTCTCACTTGAGAATTTCACTATTCTGATTGTGACGAAAAATGTCAAAATTGGGGTGTTTGGTCGACCTCCAAAATTTATAACCTCCAATAACTTGTGAATTTATAAAACAAATTATCGATTTCATTTTATTTTCTTATAATGTTGTAATTTATTTTTTTCTCTCTAACTCACAAATATTTTTCTAACTTATAAACTCAAATATTCAAATATTTTGATAATTTTTAAGCTTTTTAAAATATTATATTTTTAAATTATTAAATATCTCATAGAATGATCTATAGAAAACATCTTTTAAAAATAGGCACTTTATGAACTAGCCTATCAAGATAGTTAAAGCTAATAGTTAGCTATGAACTTATAAACATTCAAATATAGCCGATTTTGTAATTTTTGGGCCAAGATGCCCTTTACACTATTCACATTATTTCTCTCTATTTCTCCTATCTCTCTTTTCAGCTTATGTCTCTTTCAAGTATTTTTTTCTTTAGCCATTTCCGGAGTCACCGGTAATCGTCGTCGCCTCTGTAGTTCTCTAAAAAAACATTGCCATTTTCGAAATTGCCGGAAATCGCCGCTTGAGCGGTCCCAAGACTTTAAATTTGTGGTATAAATTGACCAATTCATACATTGTAAACCAAACTTGCATAGTTTGGTATGCATGGTTTTAATTCATACCATGCAAGTTTGGTAAATCTGGTGCGAATTGACTCTATTCATACCATGCATACCAAACTTGCATGATTTGAATTCATACCATGCAAGATTAGTAAGTCTGGTATTAATTGGCTCAATTCATATCGGGCTTATCAAACCTGCGTGCGCAGTGCCTAGGCTGGCTGTGCACAGATATGGTAAGTCTGGTATGAATTCGTCCAATTCATACCAGCACACTTTGCAACGCGCAGAATTGGCATACATGATATAAACTGAGTCAATCCACACCAACATACCAAACTCCCAATATTCTGCCAAATACAACATTACAAATCATCATTAGAAGAAGTAATTATTTAATTCAAATCGAAGTAGAAAGAGTTACAGAAAATTATTTATTGAATGTAACTTGTAATAGTCAATTAGTGATAACAATCAAACACTCAACACAAGGCACAATTCGTTCAACAAAATACTAAAAGTTTAAAACCCAAACAAAAATATTGTTGTAGAAGAAAATACAAATATCCTAAGTATTCATAAGAATAACTAAAATTTTAAAATTTACAAAAATTGCAAAAATTAGAACTCTTAAAATTACAAAAATTTCAGATCTAAGGATGGCGGAGGATGAGAGCAGGGGTGACGTTGGGCGGTGAGCTCAAGGGAGGCGGCGACGCACTCGCGAACAGCGGCGCACGTAGAGGGCGGCAATCGAGCAGGGGAAGAGGGCGCTTTGTTGCTTCTCTTCTCTGCAGGGGAGACGTCGGGCGGGTGGGCGGTGGGCCCAAGGGAGGTGGTGGCTAGGGTTTGATAGGGAAAATGCGACGAACAAAGGGAGACAACTAGGGTTTCGAAGTGAGCCCGCGAGCAGTGGGTGGCCGAGTTCTTGGCGGTGGCAGGTTCCTGGGTGGAGGGTGTTGGCGACGGGCGAACGAGAGAAACAGAGTGAGACAACTAGGGTTTCAACGTGAGGGATGGGAAGGTCGCAGGCGGTGGGTGGCTAGGTTATTGGTGGGGCGGGTTCCGGGGCGGAGGGTGTGAGCGGCGAGCGAATGGGAGAACGAGAGGGAGATCGAGAGTTGCATAGAGAGTAGGACTAATTATTCAATTGTTAAGTTATCGATTAATCGATATTAAAAATTAACATTCTTTCGGTCCCGGTTATTAGTTGGAATGCAATCGAATTGATAATCAAACAGTTAAATCGAAATAACCGACTAATAACCAAAATTTTAATTTAATATTATAAATCATATTTTATTTTAAATATCCGAGGGCCTTATGGATCACCCATGAGCCCATGCAAATAAGAATATTTGATCATTTTATTTCCTTCCTTTATATAACTATTATTCCCATACTTCATCTACTGTCGTTCTGAAAAATATTTTAAAATGAGGTTAGTCAAACAACCACTGAAGCAAATACTTTTCTTTAGAAAATGCTAGTCCATATTATCAATATTTTGTTTTTTGAATATCAAAATTTTGAATAAGAGAGTATTCGGGTGAAACAACTGGATCGTCATATTGATTTTTGAAAGTTGAAGCTAATTAACTAGTTGATAATTTTACACCAAGATAGGACGAAACAAAATATTTTAAGCAATATTTTCAAAAAAACAAAAAAAAAATGCGAATATTACATTTACAAAATTGAAATTATATACTAATTTTTTATAATTACATATGATATATATATATAATATTATCTATGCACTATAATTATTGTTATATTAAAAAAAGTTAATTGGCTGTAAATTCATCAACTATTAAATTGATAAACTTTAATATATTTCAGGATTTCACATGAATTCAAATTCTGGCGCAATCAACACTGACTTGGCATCGGAAATCGACGATGTAGTATCGAAATAGATGATGCGGCGAGCCCAATAACTGAAACGACACCGTTTTGATTATTAGAAAGTAGTAATAAAAAATTGGAGTTCAACTAATGACTTAAATTTATAGAAAATTTCAGAATACATTAAAATATGTTTTTAATCCAAATACTCACTAAATACTCCTAGTAGATGGTAGATTTACCGCCAATTTACCTATTATTAATTCCAAGTTTTATATCACGAATATATTTTTTAAAACATTATGTCAGGAATATTAATAATCACATAATCCGCCCAAGTTTCTATGGAATGAAAATTTCCCAATTGACGCTTTAAATTCGAAGACGAAAAAACACTGTGGATCAAATTTGGGCAAAAGCTTCTTCCAATTCTCACATTTTACGGGCGGCCACACCTTATCATTACTAGCAGCGTCGCCTCAGCCCACATCCCTTCTTTGCCGTTGAGTTCGGGCAAATCGAATGGGCAATCCAAAGCAGAAGTGGACCTCCGAGGAGGAGGAAGCGCTGCGCGCCGGCGTCGCGAAGCACGGCGCCGGAAAGTGGAAAAATATTCAGAGAGACCCCGAATTCAACCACCTCCTCTTCTCTCGCTCTAACATTGACCTCAAGGTACGTATGAATGTACATTCACTGAGCTTTATTTTCTGCGTTTCTTTCAGTTGATTGTTTTTGGCGGTTACATGTTCTTATGTTCCCCTGCCTCTTGGTGCTTGCTAGTTCCAGCATTGGGGCATGTGTGGATGAATTAATTGGGGAAATCATGGAATATATGGAGTTGAGTGTCTGGGCATTCGAATGAAGATTCGCTTCATCATAGAATAAAGAGTTCATAGACACCATTTCGCCTTTTCGGCAGAATACTTTCAACTTCTACGTTATATTAGAAAATTTTCTATCCTACTGAAAGTAGATTAACGCGATTGTCTTATGCAAGTACTGCCGAATGCATGTATGTATAATAAATTAACCTAACTTTCATATTTAGGTCTTCCTTCAGGTTCCATTTTGAAATTGTATCGGCTTGTCTCTGTATGTACTGGAGAAGAAATCTGTAACTTTCTTAGTGAAGGACAAAACTTTGTTTGGGTATTATATGCATTACCTTAACCTAAAGTATTTTATCAATGGTTTAAATACTCATTCCATGATAGTATGTGTGATTGCTACTCCACATCCATATATAAAATGAGCTTTCTGAAGTTACAGATACTTTGCGACTATCGTAAATTTAGTTAAGACTTAACAGAGAACGAATATTGTATGCACTATTAAACCCGAAAGCATACAAGTAATTGATGTGTGGGTTGCTTATGCAGGATAAATGGCGGAACTTGAGTGTAGCAAACGGCCAAGGGCCTAGAGATAAATCAAAGACACCAAAAACAAAGGCAAATCCTGCTGAAGCCCCTGCAACTCCACTTCCCATTGCACAGACCACTGCCATTGTTCCATCTTGTCAGGATGCGTCAACCGATGTAGTCATGTTAGATTCTTCAAGGCCCTTACCTGAAGGAAATAATGCTGCCAAGTAATATACTGCTATTCTTTTCTCAATATTGATTATGCTAACCTTGATCTATGGTGATCTGGTTAACCTCGAGTTTTGGACATATGAGTTACGAGTTTCTGGACTAGTTCTGAGATGCTGTTCTATGTGATTATCTTTCATGGTTGGCATCAGGGAATACAACTGAAGTGTGCTTAAATAGAGACTCTAGATAAGAATGTTGGTCCTAGGTTGGCATGAGAGAGTCCTGAGGGTGATTAAACTTTCCCAGCTATAAAGTTTATTGCAATTGTCACAATACTTCTGTTCACTTACAACGTGGTATCTCAAAAGACTGTGAGAAGTCCATGGACAATACATCATAGGAGACAACTATAGTCTTGGCTGAAGCACTATTGTTGCCTTTGATATGCTTTCAATTAATGAATAATTGCATTTCTTCTCAGGTATAATGCAATGATATTTGAAGCATTGTCTACTCTTAAAGAGCCAAATGGATCAGATTCTGGTGCAATCGCTACTTATATTGAGGTTGGTTTCTAATGTCATCTTTAATGATTTCTATGTCATTTGTTACTAAAACTGGTTGCAAGTATTATTAGCTTGAAATTGTGCTATCTGAGGATCTCCGAATGGGACTTAAAGTTATTTCCTCAAGATGTGGTAGGGATCCACAGTTCAGTTAATGCTTGATCAAAAGTGCTGCAAGTTGCAGTTTCAGAGTGCATATTGTCACTGAAAATATCTCAAGAAGTTGAACAACATGTGTTAGAGGACAGTTATTTCTGATTGCTGATACAAGTGTATGAAGTAGGTTTCAACATTTAAATGATATCTTTTGGCATGCTCTTTGGAAATGTTGATGGCCTTGATTTTATATCCTCACTTTGTCTCAAATGTGATTCCTTGGCCTTATAGCAGACCTGATGTTGTATGTATTGCTGTATAGCATGTGATTTTAATGCAGAATTAGGCGTGATTAGATCTCTATCTCTTCAACTGTTTTCTCTGAAATCTCCCTGATGGTTTCTAGTTTTCTTTACCAACAACTGATGTTTAATGTTTACCTTTATAGAAGACAGTCCATATCTCTAAGCAACCCTTTTAACGCTATAATTTGGCACACACTTTAACTACCAAAATTTTCTTCATAAATTGGTTAGGAGCTCACTTTTAATAGGAGACCAAACATTTTTTAGACTTAAAGTCCAACTTATATAATCTAATAATTTTCTTTTGTTCGGTATTTTAGACTATATATTTAAATTGGAGATGACAATCAGTTGTGTCTGGCCTACTTGATATCAATAGATCTAAAACCTATATGCTTTGCAGCAAAGGCAGGAAGTACCACAAAACTTCAAGAGGGCATTGAGTTCTAGATTGAGGAGGCTTGTGCAGCAAGATAAACTTGAAAAGGTGATTTTGTATTTTGTAACTTTGGTTGGTTTTTATTGCTGTACGGAGTGCTAGGA
Organism: Monilaria moniliformis; assembly: GCA_034509125.1. Lineage (NCBI taxonomy): Eukaryota > Viridiplantae > Streptophyta > Magnoliopsida > Caryophyllales > Aizoaceae > Monilaria > Monilaria moniliformis. The sequence goes on from JAYDZE010564848.1 coordinate 6,660, forward strand.
TTCAAGATTTCTGCTCGAACTAATGCTTCTTAGCTGGTATTCTATCTCTTGTTCATGCATCTCTTCTTGACTCTTCTTTCCCTGAGATTTGATTCTGCCTCTGGATTGGTATTGTATCAGATTTTTTCTGTTCTCTCTATTGATGTAGCTATCACTAAATTTCCTACTCCAATGTGAATAAATGAGATGCTTTTGGAGTAGTTAATATTTAGCATGGACATCAAGCTCTATCTTCTATGACTAAAGAAAAATGGCCATACTTCTTTTGGCTCTTTCCAATAACTAATGCATTCATGGTACTGGTGAGAGGATTTAATCTTTAGCTTTTTATTATGAAATGAAATAAAGTTCTTGATATTTCTTTAAGATTTTGTAATATGCTTGGTATCTTTTTACTAAACTTCCCATGACTGTATTTTAAATTATCTGACTATATTGTGCTTTTACTAGTTAGTTATGAAACTTGTTTCGGACCTCAGTGAGTTGAAACATTAGCCCTCCTATGCAAACATTGGTTGAGCCCTCTGCTGCTAAAAAGACACTTCAATATGTAATGCATATGAATGCCCAATGTAGTGGTAGCTGATGAATAAGTTATCAATGATGGCATCATTTGCTTGACTTTTTTTCTTCTCATGGGCTACTTGAGATTTCCCTTAGCTTCCTTGATAATAAGAAAGAGAGACTTTTGTTCACTGTTCGTATGAGATTCATAAAGCTTACTTTGTCAAATATGTGTCAACTAAACTAAGTCAACCACTTTCTAAATACTATTATAGTGTCTTTTATTGTTACAGTTTACATATAGTCTTTCCTTCTTAGATTACCAAGTTAGTTTGGGATAACATGGAATCAGAAACTAAACATTTTAATATTGCGTAAATTTCAGGTTCAGAATTGCTACAGAATCAAAAGTAAAACACAGTTAGACACAATAATCCCCATAACAAGACCGAAAGAGCTGCAGCCCAGACAAGTCCAGAGCATTGGTTATCTAGGCAATACAGTCGAGGAATCAGCGGTATCTGCTGCTTACAAAATCGCAGAAGCTGAAAACAAATCATTTGTTGCTGCTGAAGCAGTGAAAGAGGCAGAAAGAGTTTCCACGATGGCTGAGGACATGGAATCACTCCTCCAGTTCGCTACAGATTGTTTCGACCAAAGTATAAGCAGCAAACTCTACTTTCTTCTTATCTCATTTCAGGAGAACTATACTGCAATATATCTGTTGTTCTGTAGTTCTATGATCATAATACACGTGCCTTTTTCCTCTTCATGCTGGCAGGTGCGCGAGGAGAAATTGTTCTGATGGCATAGGATCTACAGTAGAGAAATATCGATAACCTTATTTCAGAAACTTGTAAATAACTAAGCAGTTGCTGTATTTTTGTAGACGAAGTATGTGTGTAATTGTTGTATAACTTAATTTATTTACCAGAAATGAAAAGATTCTTCAAGCTCGTATTGGAGCTTATTAAAATGGCTTAACAGTAGTAAATCAGCAAGATTAATGTTGTTTATGGGATTTGATTTAAAATTGAGACTTTGAAGAAATATATAATTTGTTTTGAAACTAAAGATGATAATATTTGTTATATTATCAAATTTTGTCTTAAAATTGTGGATTTATTTTTTAAGAATTTTCCCAAATTAAACCTCATGAATTCATATGTTTGGACTATGGACCATGGTCCATGAAGCGGTCAAAATAGTTAGCTTGGGAGGTAGAAATATGTATTGTATATTTATGCACCGATTAATTTACAGAAGGAAATAGTTAAATCATCGTTAACATCTAATATATATTATGATTTCATAAATTATGTGTGTCACATCAATCACGTTTATGTGACATTACCGATCTTTTTTATTTTTATTTATCTTGAATTTGCAATTTTTATAATAAATATCATAACAATATTTTATAATAATTATTTTCATATTACTATCAAATTACAATTAAATTATATCAGTGTTTTATTAGAAAAGTCAAATATATTTTTTTAGAAAAATAGTGCCACATATAAAAGTCAGATATTTATATTACGAATGTTTTTCGATCACTGGATATAAACTTCCTGATGTAAATCAATCCAAAAACTTTTCCACTTGGACATTATTTTAAAATTCTATATATTCATTTTTATCGTTCTACTTTTCCAAACGGTCTTTCATGCATTTCTTTTATTTATTTTTATTAATTTTACTTTTATTTATCAAATTTATTAGGTTTATAGTATTTTCTAAATGTTGAATTTATAATTCGAATTTACATTGATTAAAAATAATTTGAATACAAATTATTACATTTTATTTGTCAAAGTTGTTTTACGAATTATAAAGCCAATATACATTTAGCCATTATTTTGAAAATATTTTTTCCTACTTGAATCCCATTGTACTTTTTCACTATCTTCATCAAATGAAAATCTATATTAAAAGATAAATAAATTTAGAATTTCACATTGATTTTTCATGAGACTTTATTAATAAAAAATCTAAATAAAAAATGCAATTTAATTTCATATTGATTTTTCATGAGAATAAATTCAAAACCTAAATAAAAAGATGTATTCTGTACGATTTTTAAAAATAAATTGAATCTCAGATCAATTTCGTACAAACTGAGTAAATATTGTTTTATCAATTTAATATGAAATAAATAGATTCCTCGTTATTATTTGGCCAAATAAAAACTGAAATACTATAATCAATTTCATTTGGTCAAAAAAATTGTTTTGAAATTACTTATAATGTTCGAATTTTATCAAGAGGAATGGATAACCAATTATTGGAACAATTTATATTTTATTAATTAGGTATTTTGTAAATTTAAATGGGTTCATATAATTCGCGAGTATTACTACAAGAATGAGACACGTAGCAAATACATTTTTGAATCGAAGTCGGAAGAACCGGAGGGATATACATCTTTAAAGGGTCCAAAAATTGATGGGCATGCGTATGTGAAATTTTCTCAATTTTAATCTTTTGTTATTTCTATTATTTATTATTAATATTGAATATGTAATGTTGGAGTTTTATTGAGATTGAATAACTAATTATTGTAACAAAAATAGATTTATAAATTTATTCAAGTTGTTAATAAAATTGGTATGAGTACGGGTATTGAGTACATACATTAATTCTAGACAAGTGTGAATATTTATCGACATGCCTACATGAAATTTTCTCTATTTTTTTACTATTAATTTTTTTTAAATCTTTATAATTGAGACCGATAACCAATTATTATAACTACTTATTGTAGATAGGTCTGAATATTACTATATTATTAATGTATATTTTTTAATATTCGGATTGTTATATTGCGACCATAACCAATTACTGTAACAACTTATACTTATAAATTAAAACAAGTTCGGATAACTAGTCAGTATTATTATATTGGTTTGAAATGAGGATGGGTATTAAGGTTACTTTTAATCAAATTTTGGATGGGTAGGTACACATACATTTTAGATAGGTTCCAATGGATGAATCATAACCTCATCATTTTGGTTCATCAGTGTGGTCCGCCATGATCAAGGATTTGGGTGGCTGGACTTTAGCCAATTAGTTATACCATTTTGCTTTATCACCATGCTCCTGTGGTTTAGGAATAGTTGAACTTACAATCTATTATATGAGTGACATCTTTAATAAATTTGGGACCAAATAGCCTGGCTTTTAATAAAAGATCATGTATAAGAATAGACAAATAGACATCATCTAGAGTAGACATCGATCAATTTTGTTTATTTATTTAGTCATTATTAAAGAGGAGAAGATAATTCCTATGATTGATTGGGTGGATCAAATATGATAGCAAATTTTGGAAAGAAGCTCACCTTAAGAAAAAATTAGAAAGAAAGTGGACCTTAAACCAAATGGGCCAGCCGTTGCGCGCTAGCACGCTTCGCTTTTTCAACAGTTAGCCTCGAAGCTTTATGGAGGCCCAATATGTCAAAATGCAATTGGATTCTTGATATTTCAATTGAGGAACAAAGATATCAATATATTTTCGTTCTCCGTGGTTGTAAATTTATTATGGAAAAAGAAAGGATAAAAATTATTCTCTTAAATTTCTCATTTATTTTCCATTCTTATCTATAAAGAATTTCACACTTTCTTATTCTCAATTTTCGCTCCAATGAAAGTTAATATTATCATGAGTCATTCATGTGATAATATTATCCATCATTGGAGTGAAGTTTGGTGATTTTACATCAATATTCTCTATCATATTGTATCATGAAGTGGAAAAATCACTTACTCGCCGGTATATATATAATGTATAATTATGTAGTATGTTGATACCTAAGATGTTAGTATCATAGACCAACATAAGTTTTTTTTTTTGTTTTTTTTGAAGTGGAATTTTTTTATTTATATATAGTTGACTTTTTCATTTATAAATCTGATATAGAAATGTTATTCTCAATCCTAAATATTTATGTTAATAAAATAATTTTGTACAATTTTGAATATACAAAATTTACAAACCATAGAACAATTGAAAATCTTCTCATATTGATTTGAGAAAGAATAATTGGTAAGAATTCGAATAATGAAAATTTAAAGAAAATTATACTTTAAGTTTTATAATGTTTTAACCATATCTTTTTTGCATTATATATAATTGTGTCATGTATCTCAATTCTAGTATGAAGATTATATTCCACATGTATTGGTCATTAAAACAAACATAACTAAACGACATGAATCAATTGTCAATAGTGTGAATAATCATTTGACAAAGAGTTGAGTTAGGAGTTCATTTTAAAAAAATAAAATCCAATGTCATATGATAGATATTATTAGTCAATTGTGAACTAAGTAGTGACAAGTTGTCCTGTGTAATTAAAACAATAATCTATTCAATCTTTATTCCAACATATAATAAACATTGATAGTCGTTATGCAATTTAAACTATCCTTGAAAACTATGGCCATAAATTTGAAGACGTTATTGACACTAATTGTTTCAATTTTTGAGCTCAATTTTAAAACTAGAGTAATTAATAAAATGTGCTCAATTACACTTCAATTTGAAGAATTACAAAATTGCTCAATTAAACTTAATTTAGTCTTAATTTCAAATTTTCCAACTGCCATATAAACCTTAAAATAATCATAGTTGTACACAAAATCAACTAATTTAAATTAGGAATACATACAATGTTTGTGACAATCGACTATATACAATACGATATAATCAATTTTGTTGAAAATGACACACGAAAGAACATGACTTTGTTTCAGCCAATATAAATCAATTTAAATAATATATGACAATACTGAAATTTAGGCTTTTTTCTGCATGTAGGCAAGTTTAGATTAAAAGTTCTCAATTTGGGATTTTTTTTAAAATTCCAAGAATGGGTAAGACGCTTAACCAGAAATGACGCTGTTTCGCGCAGTTTAAAAGCTGCGTATGAAGCACGGCGTTTTGGGTGAGATGCGTTATCATCTCACGTCTTCGGAGACGCTTGATGATTTAGCGTCTTATCGACTTCCTTATATCCCCAATCCAAGCATTCCTATTTACACAACACTTGTTTGAAAATCGGGAATTGTTGCAAAAGTTACGAAACCTTAACTGATTGGCAAATTTTTTGACAAATGTATGATTATTCTCAATTTTAATGTCTTATAGAAGTTATTTACATTGTTATGTTAGTAATATGTTTGAATTGGCTTT
>JAYDZE010564859.1:0-30658 GCA_034509125.1 Monilaria moniliformis
AATCAAATTGCCAGTTGGGATACCAAGTTTGAGACAGGCACCAAAACTGCTTTGCTGCAGCCATTCTCGCCTGTTGTGATTGCTTCAGATGAAAATGAAAGGATTAGGTGGGAAATGTTGTTGAATGTAATTATCCCTATGGCGCAATGTGATTTATTATCGTTCTGATGATTAGCTAATTCCTTTACATGTAATCCAATAGGGTATGGAATTATGAGGAAGCAACCCTGCTTAACAGTTTCAGTAACCATGATTACCCTGACAAAGGAGTTTCCAAGTTGTGTCTTGTAAATGAATTTGACGAGAACATGCTTCTAGTTGCATCAAGTAATTCTCTTACCTCAAGTGGGGAGGCCTCGATTTACAGATTTGTTGTTTTAGTTGATGCCGAACTGTACTTTGCTTATGTTATATAGATGATGGGAACATCCGGATTTGGAAAGATTACACATCAAAAGGACAACAGAAATTAGTTACTGCTTTCGCTTCGATTCAGGGTCACAGACCTGGTGCCCGTGGTGTGAATGCTGTTGTGGATTGGCAACAGCAGTCAGGATATCTTGTATGTCATTGAACTACTTTGCTATGTGTGTGCTTGTTTTTACTTTCTTTCTTTTTTAAGTCAAGATACACATTTTTTATGTCAATGATATCCTTTATTTTGCCTATCTAGTTTTCTTCCGGTGATATTTCATCTATCATGGCTTGGGATCTGGACAAAGAGCAGCTTGTCAACACCATATCCTTGCCACAAGATTCAAGCGTCTCAGCGCTGGTGGGTATAAATGCCCAGAACAAGTTATTTATTTACTTCGAGTAGTTGTTGAACTCTTTGTGTTACACATGAAGTTCTCATATTATCAACAGAGCTTTTCCCATGTCATTATGGTTTTTTTGTTTTTTGTTTTAATTAATGAATTTGCACTTGGAGATGGTTGATTAACCAATTTCATCAAACATGCAGGCCGTTTCTCAAGTTCATGGAGGTCAATTTGCTGCTGGTTTTGTGGATGGTTATGTCAGATTATATGATATTCGTACTCCCGATATGTAAGATATCTTTCATATATTTGATTAACAGACAAAAAGCTCCCTACATCTTTTGCTAGTTCTTTCTCAAGCTTATCTTGGCCCTTACTTTTGATCATTGTACATGTTTCTATTCTATAAATCATTTTCTTTTGCCTGAATTGATTAGGCTTGTTACTGAAACCCAACCTCACACTCAACGAGTTGAAAGAGTTGTTGGTATTGGCTTCCAACCTGGTCTTGAACCAGCAAAGGTGACTGTTTTCTTCCAACCCACTGACACACAGTGACAAAAAAGCAGAATTAATATACATGTAGTTGGTGTGGTTTTGTTTATACATGCTAAAAATCTGGAAGACGCCCGTCATTACTGTTTGTTTCTTTTTTCAGATCGTGAGTGCATCACAAGCAGGAAATATCCAGTTCCTAGATATGAGATGTGCCAAAAACAAGTACCTTACAATCGATGCCTATAGGGGGTCACTTACAGCTTTAGCCGTCCACAGGCACGCCCCTCTCATCGCAAGTGGCTCGGCCAAGCAACTCATCAAGGTCTTCAATCTGGAGGGCGATCCATTAGGCACTATTCGATACTATCCCACATTCATGGCCCAAAAGATAGGATCAGTTAGCTGCCTGACCTTCCATCCCTATCAAGTATTACTCGCTGCTGGTGCTGCTGATGCTTGTGTTTCCATATATGCTGATGAGATTTCCCCACCAAGATAAATTCATTCAATCTCCGGACGACCTGGCAATTTGGCAACGACTACATTGACCGATCAATCGAAAACGTCAGTCTCTTGGTATGAAGGTGCACGCTCGGCTCGCTGTTGGTGTATTATATATGTATATATATATATATACATATATATATTAATTAAGCCTCCACTCATTTGGATCAACTATGGGAAAAGGAAGAAAGAATCGACTGATTCTATGGAGGCTTTGGCAAATAATCTTTGTTTATAGGTCAAGAAATGTGTAAATATGTCCATTTTTATTTTTTATTTCAATTTGTCCTTCTGTATTTCTTCAGTGTGCTTTTCTTTTCCACCCCCTTCCATTCTCTTTGCCTTCTCTTTCTTCCCTTTTTTTCGTACTTATTAACAGCTGCAGCAACTTTGTTCAATTTGTATAGTTGAAATGGTTTCTGACTAATTATAGTTTAATTGTTAATCTGCTGTATTGATGTTTTTCTCCATAGTCTCTCATCTCAACAGTTCTACCCCTTTCTTGTATATTCATAATTTTCTTTTTTTCTTTTTTTATATGATTGTAACATTAAATTTAGCTTCAGACATCAATCATCACACACATACATTTATTGTTGCTTATTCAGTTCCAATCTCAAAAAGTTTCTGCGTGCTTCTTGGACTATTTTGGAAGATGATATGTTGCATTTTTTTAGATAATGAACGTGACTGAAATCATTAGAGATCTTTGTGGCTGAATCTGACATTTGCTGCCATTTTTCACATCCAAATTCTTGAAATTGAGTAGGCAAGCAGAAGCAATTATTTGGTGGCTGAAAATCAATCAATCCATAAATTCAATCTCAAGAAATAGGAAGATGGCAAAAGCACCTACTTATTTTCTGGGAGAACAACTTATTTTGGGTGCCTGACTCCAAGACTAGTCCAATAACCGTTATTCAAACGAACCTAATACTTGCACCACCTAAACTCAAAAGTGTTTCCAAAATATACGAAAAATTAAATAAATCCAAGAGGGAGGGAGGAGGGATATACACCAAAAGCTAACAGTCACTTCCTCCCTCCAACTATATTTTGGCTCGTGGGTCCCGACAAGCTCGGCGTTGCGTTATTCGTCGGTCTGAATCTCCCATCCCCACTGCTGAACACATCAAGATCTTCGAACAATCTGTATGAAGGGATGAAGGGCTTCTGCCCTGCCCCTGACCTCGGGCTGGAGTTGGCCACCTGCGCCTCTCCGTTGGTGAAATCATACCGCGCAGCCGCTCCATTGTAGGAAGGCATGGCGGGCCTAGGAGTCGAGTACGTGTACGTGGTGGGTCTTGACATAGGATTATGATTGCTGTAGTAACCCGGTGTGGCGGCCCAAGGTGGAGGAGGGTATGCATATTGGGAATTTTGAGGCTGTGATTGTGGTTGATTTTGCTGTTGATATTGTGGCTGCTGCTGAGGCTGGGGATAGACATGTGATAGTGAGTTGTATGAAGGTTGTTGGTTAGGCTGAAGCTGTGGTTGTTGCGGCGGCTGCTGTGGCTGTGGCTGTGGCTGTGGCTGTGGCTGTGGCTGTGGCTGAGGCTGAGGCTGAGCCCACGGGGCGACATAGTTGTTGCTGAAGGCAAAGCCGTTGCTAGCAGGAAAAGCCTCGGGGGAAAATGTAGTACCTGCGCTAGTTGAAGAAGGCATATGATTTGGAGAAGAAGTCTGCTCCTTCGAGCTACTACCTGTCGACAAGACGATGCTCAGGAGCTCTATGATGTTCTGATCTTTTGTTTCCACTGATGCAGGCGCGTCGACGGGAACTAGTGCATTGCTCATAGCAGGGCTCGAGGGAGCTTCCTGAGATAAAGCATCACTTTTAGCCGTAGATGAGTTATGAGAAACATCGCTCCGAGCTTTTGAATGTCTGCAGTTCAAAATATGTCGATGGGTTGGAAAAACTGTGGTATGTGATGTAAGAGAGAAAGTTTTATAAACAAAAGTGGACCTTCGAGCAAGCTGTGCAAAGTCGTCTTCTTCATCATCCTCTTCATCAATCACAGTAAATGCCGGTGCAGGCGGGGTTTCGTTAGATGTTGCAGGCGGCGTGCTGACTTCAGAAGATATGAGATCGGGTTCGTGTTTCTCAGAAGCTGTGCGTGTGGGAGGAATGGGTTCTGGTGCAAGAGGGGAACCTGAGGCTATTGCATCATGTTTCGCAAGAACACTTTGCAAGCTGTCGTTTAGTTCAAGACCCTTTACGAGAATCTCTTCGGCTCTGTAAAAGAATTCATATGAGTTTCAGACATAAACACGATTAGAATATAAAATAAAATCTAGAGATTTAATAAATGCTAACCCGGTCGTCCCCAACAACTGCATCAGCTTTCTTTGATTAACGCGGCATTGCTCAACAAGATCAACTATGATTTCATCATTAACAGCCTAAAAGGGAAAGAAAATTATTTAGGATAACATAATTTCTAGTCATAAAGGTGTAGGGTTGTAAATGAAGATACCGAGCGATCACTTGGATCAACGGCTTGCAACATATCAGTCAAGAGCTCAAGAACATCGCGCATGGAATTCAGGCTCGATAAACTACAAGAGTTAAAATTTAATAGAGTCGATCAGAACTGGATGATAAGTCCAAAGACACGATGTTTCTTGCGCTCAATAACCAACCAAGTACAAAACTTGAACCTTAAAGTATCTTCAGCTGCCATGGCTTCATCGAGCCTCGTAGAAGAACTACCTGGCATTCCATAACCTGGTGGAGGAATTGACACTGCATGTGTAGCAGGTGGAGTATGTATTGGAGCAGCATTTGGTGGGTGCCGGGGAAATTGTACACCAAACCGCTGCCATAAAAAGCCACGGCAGTTAATAAATCTTCCTCCATAGAGGTGACAGTAAACCATTTTGAGGCCTATACATCACTACAATATACAAGTAAGTATGTACCCTCAGATCTTCGTAAGCCATATAATACTGAGGATATCTTCCTCCCGACCTACCAAACGCCTCATGCCATGAGCCAATCAGGGTTAGAACTTTATCTCTTACGTGCATATCAGTCTGAAAGCATTGAAAAGTAACCCTATCAACGCTTTTGAACTACACCGAAGATTTTAGAACTGTAAAATCATGATGTATTTGAACAAACCCATTCTATTTTTATGCTAATATTTTAGCAGAATATCAAAATAAATAAATGCAGAAGCATCAATAAACAGAAAAGTATTATGAAGCATTCAAGAAAAGATAAGTGCTGAAATCCGAACGAGGCAACAAACAACTCATTCAATGTGAACTTGATCCTACTGTGATTCAAGCAGGAAAAACACAAAATTCTAGTATAGTATCATCGGACTTATCCATCGAAACTTGCCTTTTTCTTTACAATCTTGACCATCTCCGGAAGTATATTCTTTTCTGCAATCTGAAAATGCACATAATCTCCACAGTTTTTTACAATCGTCTCCAGAAGCTACAAGGAGACATATGAAGCAAACATCAATCAATCTCACCTCAAATAAACATTATGTTTTTCAGAATCGAAGCACACTTGAATACCGTTAAAGCAAGCAATTGCACTTTGGGGTTCTTGTGCTGCAACCGCTTCTTCACAGCTTTCACAACATCTTTAGCAAGCCTATAAAGTGAGACAGCACAAAATTGCGCCATAAAGAAATTGCTTCTTGGATATAAATTCCAATACATATACACAGCTACATAATCAATCAAAGACACCAAATTCCCCGTCAACAACCCTCAATTACTTTTTGTGGACAAAATTATACAATATTTCTAAATTCTTTCACCACACAAGAAAGCATCATAAGAGGCAATTATCTTCCTATTTTATCATAACTTGAATCAAGAATCTTGATTAATACAACCAGTTCCAATTCCCAAAGAGAAGAACAAACCAGAACAGTCATTAAAAAAAAATCCTATTTCTCAACCCAAAAATAGAGCAATTGAACACAAAAAACATGTTCACAAAAACAAAAAAGAAACCATTCATAAACAAGCAACCCAAAACCCATAAAATCCAATCTTTTCTCCACCAAACCAGATAACGCAGCACAAGATAACGGTAAAGAAGTCAACTTTGCATGAAAAATAAGTATTCAAAAACAAAATAAACAACACCAGAAAAAGAATTCACATGTAACATACATCTGATTGGAATTAACAATATCACAAATTTCCATATTGAGCGTCCAATCGGGACCGATCAAGAACTCGCTCGTAGCTTTCTCGACTCTCACGGTAGCCGAAGAAGACGAAGCAATTGACGAAATCATCATTTTCCCCCCTCAATTTTGGCGAAGCCCTTTTTCGTTTATGTTTGATAAGAGAAGAATAATCAGAAAGAAAGCCCAGGAATTTTTGTGGGTGAGTTTGACTATTGTGCCTCTGCAATTTCGTGAAAGAATCTTTTTTTCTTCTTTTTCTTGCTCCTGTTCGATATTATTTAAAGCTTTTGATTAATTTTGGCCTACTTTACTTTTACTTTTAGATGGGTATTATACAAATAATTGATTTATCTGTATCGCATTCCAATACAAATCCTTATTTCTGCAGAGGCGTTGCTCCCACGCGCTCTTCTGTTACGCCGTGTTGCACTCGCCGCCAAACAGACTCTCTACTCTCTCTCCAACACTCCTTTATTTTAGTCCTATTCTCCCTCACTCTCCCTCCCGTGCGCTTTTATATGCTCGAAACTTCAGAAATGCAGTTAGAGAAAAGATATATATATATATAAATTGTAATCGAATCAATTTTATTTAAATTAATTTATTATTAATTATATTATTTTTTTATTTATAATATTTTTATTATATTTTAAAAAATATAATTGAAAAATTAATTTGAGCCACAAAGATAATACATAGACTAAAATATTAGTCAACTGTATATATTCACATATGATAAATTAACACAATTTCAGTTTAATTTGAAAATAAATATATAGATATTCAATAGAAAAGATAATCTTTTTCTAAATTATTGCATAAACTAACTATTAATGAATTTTAATTTTTCTCATAATTCTTAAAATTGATATCTGAATACACAAATTTTAGTTTATTTCGAAAATTTTCCATGAACTCAAATTATAAGTTGAATTTTAATTTTTGATTATGAATTTTTAATAACCAAAATGACGTCGTTTTGATTATTGGGCTCACCACGTCATCTATTTCGATGTCACATCGTAAAATTTCGATGCCAAGTTAGTTTCGATTTTGTTGGAGTTTGAAAATTCCAGAATACATATTTAAATATCGATTCAAAAAATTATAAGAAAAATCAGAATTTACTAATAGTTTGTGGGTTTACAGCGGATTAAACTTAATTCATAAACAATGTGTAGGAGTTATAAGGTACTATTTTTTTTTCTAAAACGAATAGAATTATTTTAATGGATTAGATTAGTTGTGAACATATGAAATGTGGCGCTGGCCATATTAGACAAATGTTAGTATTAGACATATGGTGTGGGACAAACTCTTGTAATCTTTGTGTGGTTTCGAATTTGGATTATGTTGTTTTGTTACAATGTGCGAACGTTGTTGTCAAATGAGGGGCGATGTATGGATTCTAGTGAATGTCCGTTACATCAACCTCATATTCCATTTTCCACCAAATTTACGCTCAATCCATACTTGCCTCCAACATAATAGGTGTCTAAAATGGATAATATTCAAATTACTTAGACGGGTCCTATCTATATGAATATAATAATGCTAAAACGATTCGGGAAAATAACAACAACAGCAACAATAATAATATATGTCAGCCTAGTTATGGAATAACGAACCTCTCAATTTTTAGCCTTTATGGTTTGGTTGTTAAGGTCGAGTCAATGTACATGTATCCACAATTTCAATAATAATTATATTAAAAATGAAACTACTCATGATGTCTACCTAGATGTTTCAGAAGAAGATGCGGTCATGGAGGAGAGAGAGAAAGTTGGAAAAGAAGAAAAGAAAAAAAAATGAAAAATACTTATTTTAACGAAACGACGTCGTTTTGTTCCCCGACCATTTTTGTCCAAGCAGATATTTTCGGTTGACACCTCAACTTCGATTTTGCCCAAATTAAGACGAGTTGGACAATTGCGATTTTTTCAAATTTGGTGATTTATAGTTTCGTTTTTGAAAATGATGAGATCGACCAGAATTTAAACAAATTTCCTTGGCAATTTGGCCAGTATATATATATTATGAATTATTAGAAAAGTTGAAACAAAATGTAGTTTCTCCATGTTGATGGGCATATGATAATGATATAATTGCTTTACGAGGCTATGAATCGAAAGTCAATTCTAAATGATAATAATACAAGAAAAAATTTATCCACATGCCATACTCCAATTATTAACTATCATAATGCTTTAAGCATAAATTGGTGCAGTTTGATTTATAGTTTTGAAATAGAAAGCATAGAACTTTATTCCACAAATTGGTTCCCTAGACGTTAAAATAGGAAAAGCAAAAGGGTAAAAATCGAAGATAAATATATTCGATCTCAATATAAAATTAAAATATTGGTTTGGCTTTAAAAATAAAATATAAAATATAAAATATAAAAAATAAAATGAATAAATATGGTCAAGGTTGTTATACAACCGTACATTGTCTTCCACGTGATTTTATACTAAAAAAAAAATTAAATGAGTGGATAGCTAATTTATTAAGAGCTTTACAACTCATGATTTGATTAAAAAATTATCAAAAGGCGCAAATATTATTGCTATGTAGGCCATGAACCATAAAACTATAATAATTTCCAATGTTGAAAAATGGTTTCTTAATTAACTTGAATAACTTCACTTGACTCACATCAATTCTCTCTCTCTCTCTCTCAATAATATAATTCTTCATAAGAGAACTCCACTATTATGTAAATCTATATGAATTAATGTCAAATAAATTACTAGTAACTGAAAAGATTTATGTTAAACAGCTATATTATGGCTGCTCAGACGCGATTTTTGTTTGAAGAAATCAGATCGATTCAGTTAAAATTGGTTCACCTAATGAAATTAAATTTATAATCTTTCGCTAAAATTGGTGGAAAAATTACTATTATGTAAATAAATATTAATGTATTATTATTTTTTTGAATATATTAACTATTATATTCTTGTATAGATGACTACAATATGACCGCTCAACTTTATTGAACTGAAAACCCACATTCATAGAAATCAGTGAATTTGACACCCACTAAAGATCCGTGGATTTATTTTTCCAACGACCAAAATTTGCAGATTCGAAAATGCTGTTTAGATAAATCCCACCTTTTATTTTTCGATTAAATTTGAGTGAAAATGGCACCACAACACATCATTCCCCAATATTTTTTCTTCTATTTTATTATCATTGAAAGGTACTCTTTGATTTCTATTTTTTATTGCATCTTCCGCCCACCTTTTGACTATTAATCATCGATCATCAATTTTACATAATTGTGTTTGGATTTATTTGATTATCAATTCAATCAAGATTAGAATAGACTATACTATAATAACACATTACTCGAATTTAAATTTATCACCTTACATTTGTTTTATTGTTCTCCTTACTAATCGCACTTGAGTTATATTCAAGCTAACACAAGTGTGATTCCTATGTACTCAAACCAACTTTCTTAGATATAAATATGTATTTGAAAACTCTTAATTATTGTTAGAACTAAAAATTATTTTCAACAGTTCGATCGTGAAACCCATGTTCTCGACACTTTTTTTAAAGAAGTTTTGTCACTTACCTAAACTACATAAATAAAGGAGCATGCTGGGAAACCTCATCACACAATAATATCAATCAATTTCGCTACAATACGATAACTTAGTACACTATACGAATTTTTCATAGGACAATTCCAAGAAATTATTACATCTCATCATCATCAAGTGTCATTTGATGACTCAATCTTCACCCGATCTGTCTTCATTAATCTCCTCAAGAATCACCACAAGCGCAACTATGAAGGCGTGATCAACATTTGGATATATTGTCACACAAAATGTATCTTTTCCGATCAAAATGCTTTGGGCAGTGTGTTTCTTGTGCATCTGCAATTCCCCCAATCGAATAATCCCTTATTCAGTGTCACATCAAAATAGTAGTTCGAAATTTAAATCGAATACATATTTCTTTTCATCAATATCTAGTCAAGTCATTTCTTGTGTCTTCTAGTTTGTTTGTTTTTTTTCTTCTTTAAAAGATGATCAATAATGGTTCCTCATTTACCCTCGTAGTGACTCGAACCCCGACCTATTGGTTAGAGGAGAAGCGTCTTACCAACTAATCGTCTTCTAGTTTATCCTTAAAACTTTTAGTTTAGAATCTAAATACACGAATTTAGTATATTTCTAGTTTTTCTCCAAACATGCAATTTCGATAAACTAAAATTGATTTTGCTTATACATGACATATTACTATTTACGTGACTCTAACGTGTTACCAGAGGAGCACGAACTAAGTTCGTGTGATTAGATTATAGACAAATAACCTTCACTTTACCCAATTCAAATCAAACTTATATTTCGTTTCGTCGATACCTAACTAACCTATTCATGGATATATTTAAAACACGAGATTGAAATACAACATAAATTGGAAAAAATGTTAGTTTAAATTTGGATCTTACTTGAGCAATGACATTATTAGTGTCTCCGGCGTATATGGCGCAGGATCGCTCAAACCAGCTGCCTTCAATCCTAAAATCACAGCGTTCCTCTTTCGAATTAGCAGCCATGAACACATCCAGCTTCGTCTTAAACTGAATCATCGATGACTTTCTCACACTAAAAAGCATATTCTTCGAATCCGTGCTCTCTCCTCTGAAAGCCTGCCATCTCCTATGCGCCGTCAGCAGCTGCGATCACCGACTCAAAATTGACAAGATCGAGATTTAGATTTGATCAATTAATTAATTAATTCAGACGTTCGAGATTTAGATCAGATTAATCAAATTACCTTCTGCTGGAACGTGATGATAGCGTTTCCAGCGGCGTCGAGCAACACGCGGCGGTCGTGAAGGCTGAAGACTTTTCCTCTGATCCTGAACAGGAGGTTTCCGTTGAGGTCTGTGACTCCGAAAGTTCCGTCTTCTAGAGTCATGAGCTTCCGCGTGATGGTGAGATCGACGGGGTAAGAGACGCAGAACTGTGGGCTGACGACGGCGACCGCCACCGCCGGATAGCTCGGACCGCCCATCATATTTTTATTTTTATTTTAAACGTAGGGATGCTGTTGTAGGATGTTGATCTAATTTATTTGTGAATTCGGCAAAGGGGCGGAGACAAATACTAGTGAGCCTAGATTTGGAATTTGTGAAAAACACCATTTAAATTATTCAGAAAAAGAAAATTAATAATGAAGGAATAATTAAAAGAAAAAAAGTATGCTTATATTTAATTATAAGAAAATGGTATACTATAAATAAATGATTCAGAAAGGGTAGAAATGGAATTTAACTATTGCCAATTGAATCAAATCGTCCAAACTTTGATAGATTTTTTTAGTTACATTTGACATATCCATCCACTAAGAGAGTGTCTGGTATATAAATTAACCTATGTTATGATAATTTATCTATAGTTATTTTTATGTTTGGTTAGTATGTTTGTCAAACAAAAAAGCCCGTGTTAATTACTTGGCCCGACCACATGTCATTAAAAATGGTTTTTTTCTTTAAATTTTTTATTGAGAAATTTGTTATCTTTATGTTAGTGTAACTTGTGAGGGGTGAGATAACTTATCTCATAAGGCCATATTACATTAACATGACTCCTATCTTAACATGCTTAATTCTAACCAACATACCAAATGGGACCTAAAGATTTGATATATGTCCCTGTTTAATATATCTATTGACTAAACACTGATTTAGCTTCCCTAATTCTTAAGTGTCTAACGAAAAAGTTAACATGATTAGCACCAAAGAAATCCACACCAATTAAATTATAACACACTTAAGAATCAGGCGAGCTGACTCAATGTTTCGTCATCAGATTATGTCAAGCGAGATATAAATCAAACTTTTTATAAAGCTGGTGGTTTTTGAAAAGAAAATATAAGTAAGGACATATTTTTTTAGACAACATTGAAAGTTAATTACCTTCTGCTAGAACGTGATAATGGGGTTGCCGGCGACGTCGAGCAAGACACGGCGGTCGTGGAGGCTGAGGAGTTTTCCCTTGACCTTGAACACGATGTTGCCGTTAGCGTCGGTGACTCCGAAAGTTCCAGCTTCCATATATATAGTCATCATCTTCCTCGTGATGGTGAATTCCACGGGGGTGGCCCACGCAGTACTGTGGGCTCAAGACGGCGTTAGGGGGTGTCGCCGCCGCCACCGGAGGATAGCTCGGGGCGGTGGCCATCATTTTGAATCAATTTAATGTCTTTATTTATTTTTAACGGTATTTAAAGGCGGGAGAAGATGAGTTATTATCGTAATGTTTATAAATAAAAAATTAATCAAATACGCCTCATATTCAGTTAATTTCATGCAGGATCGTACATTTTGCCAAAGTGTGACAATAGACAGCACCGGACATGACCTCGTCCGATTGAAGCTGAAGATTGATCCATGTTCGATTTCGAACATGGTTTTGCCATTGGAGGTTTTTACGACAAAGTTTCCATGCAACAGTTAGATCAACGGAAAGAGGAATGCATAAACTAGGATTGATCACTGCAACTTCATCTTGTGACGCCATTTCGGAAGTTGTAGCTTTGAATTGTTGTTTGTCGTAAGAGGGAAACACGTTTTAGTTTAATTGGTATAAGAAAAATGAAATTTAATTATGTTATTTTGACTTGACTTCTGGATTTGAAAAAAAAAACTAGAAATTCCTTTGAATGTAAATTTATTTCTAGTTGAGAAAGAAGATAGGTTTTCACAGAGGTTTCATGCTGGGTTTCCTTAAAAAATAAAGTCTATTTATATATATATATAATTGTAATTAGTTTCCAATCCGATTTAATAGTATTAGTGTATATTATTAATGATGTCATTTCAACATTCAACGAACTATAGAAATAGTAATTAGTTTCAAATGTGGATAAAATTAGTAGCAAAAAATCAGTTTATTTTCGAAGTATAGTTATACTTTGAAATTTGCTAACACACTATATATATTTGATGAAATTGGTAAATACCCAGTAACGTAAACATTATTTTACAATAAACAATTCTAAATTAACAAAAATAGACGACAGTTCATGTGTAAGACTATATATAATGAATGAAGATTCGAATCCAAATACTATCAAAGTTACAAATACGCTATTTGGATATGAATTTGGATCACTATATATATATAGTACTAATCAAAACGATTAGTTATGAAACAATGAATTAATCTAACTCAATTGAAAAATCTAGCAGAGCAATGCCCTAACGTCTTTGCTTATTGTTCGAGCTTCGTTTAGTTTGTGAGACGATTTCATCAAGAATGACGATAAGAGCGACAATGAAGGCACAATCAACGTTCGGGTACACCGCCACCTTAAACCTATCCTTACCGGTAAATAAACCATTTAAGGATGAATTCTTGTGCATCTGGAAAATCAAATTGAAAAATCTATCAATACCATAGAATTCAATTGTATGATCATTGCAAGAAATTTGATGGGTCTAAGATACAAACTTGGGCTAACTTGGTGGAAGAATCTCCAACATAAACTTGGCAAAATCTTTCAAGCCAACTCCCTTGCACCGTGTAATCACAAACATCATCGTACTTGCTATTTTTAGCTACAAACACTGATAATTTAGTCTTCATTTGGAAAATGGAAGACCTCCTCGCACTAAAAATTAGGTCTTTTGGATCTTTTCCTACACCTCTAAATACTTGCCATGTAGTAAGTACACTGAATATCTGAAATATGATTTTTATCAAATAAAAACGATAACAAATTAATTAAATATATCATTTAGTCCAATAAATTGTACCTTTTTTCGAAGCGTGACAATAGGCACACCTGCGGCATCGGACATCACCCTCGTCCTATCGAAGCTGAAGACTGATCCTTCGATTTTGAAGATGATTTTCCCATTGGATTTTGTTACAAGAAAGTTTCCTTGACCAATCTGCCAAATGTTTTTGGTAATAGTTAGATCAACGGATCGAGGAAGGCAGAAATTTCGATTGATCACTGCAACTTGGTCGTAACCTGATTCTTGTGTTGCCATTTTTCAATTTGTATAACGCCTTGAATTTAAGTTATATGGAATTTATCTTCAAATGTGCATGATCTATTTATAGGAATTTCATGGAGACTCGAACGCTGAGAAGAAAATTCTTAAATATTAGATATCCCAACTTTCGAAACATAATAGAAGAAAATACGACCTTTAACATCTGATTAAAAACGTCACTCGGGAATTATACAACGCGTCTACCATTACAATTAATTGCATTTTTCCGATAATTAATCATGTGTGAAAATTATTAGGCCACCTAACTCAAGCATTTCTTCGTTAATCACCAAGAACATTAATCGCTTACACGCTTTATTTTATAATTGGTGTAGGAGAAAAGCAATGTAACTCATTCAATTAGGTAGCTTAATGCATCGGGAAATTGACCTTGATAGACTATAGGCTGATGAGGTCAACGGTGCACTATTTGTTGGGATTATGTTATTTTGACTGATTTTTCGTCTTTGATATAAAATAAAATAGTGGATTAGGGTTAAATTTCGCAGAGGTTTCATGCTGGGTTTCCTAAAAAAGTAATGGTTTATATATATAATATGTGAATCTATTATTGTAATTGGCCACATCATCTCATTGCTTAAATTTGATATTATATATACACAATATTATTAGTAAATTTACATGAAAAATATGAAAATTAATATAAAATAACCGTTGAACTTCACATTTTTAATTAAAAAGTCGAATGTTTTAATTAAAATTATAGTATTCACTCTCACATTTTAATGCAAATGCTCAACTAAATTGCACTTCTTGCATTTTTTTTATTAGGGATAATTATCATTTAAATCATAATTTTTTGTTGACTTTTAGTCAATTTCATAATTTTTGAAACTGGAACATATAATCACAACTTTTGATATTTTCTCAATTATTTCACGTATCAAAATTCCAGTGAAATTGGTGGTGACGTGTCAACCGGAATTTCCGACGTGGACAAAACATTCATTCTTCAAAACGATGTCGTTGAGATAATTGTCATTTAAATCATAACTTTTCGTTGAGTTCCGGCTGACACGTCACCACCAATTTCACTGGAATTTTGATATATGGGATGATTGAGAAAATGTTAAAAATTGTGATTTTATATTCCAGTTTCAAAAATTATGAAATTGACTAGAAATCAAGAAAAATTTATGATTCAAATGACAATTAATTTTTTTATTAAAATAATTGACTTTAGCAAAAATGTTGAAGGGAGTAAAG
This sequence comes from Monilaria moniliformis, assembly GCA_034509125.1. Taxonomy (NCBI): domain Eukaryota; kingdom Viridiplantae; phylum Streptophyta; class Magnoliopsida; order Caryophyllales; family Aizoaceae; genus Monilaria; species Monilaria moniliformis. The sequence continues at coordinate 15,186 of JAYDZE010564859.1, forward strand.
CGATTCATAGCAGCTCAAGAAATTCATCCATGGCGGCCCAAAATCTCTGCATATCAACCCACAATAAATTCATTCTCATCTTCTTCTTCTTCTAGAAAATCTTCCTCTTTGCGCAATTACTACGTAAGAAAAAGAAGATGGCCAATTCAACCGAAAAAGAAAAAAAAGCACTTGCCCCATTTTTTCGCTTTTCAATTAGCTAAGAAATCATTCAAACAGTCGATCAAGAAATCCAAATATTCAAACAGTCGATCAAGAAATCCAAATCCTATCTTCTTTCCGACCTAATCGATGCTTGTGCTGCTTACGAAGTCGAGCCGTCGCCGCAAACTTACCATTTTCTCTTCAAAATCTTGATTTGAAGTCGCCCTCCAAATTGCCACGCCCAAATCCTGCAAATTTTGAACCACATTGAGACTTTTGAGAGCTTCGAGACACCCGAATGCGTCTTCGTCAATATATTCAAGTTTTACGGTGAAAACGAGGTGTTCGATGATGCTGTGGAGCTTTTCTCGATGACTCCTAGGTGTAGGCGGGAGCTTTTCTCGACGACTCTCAACTCAATTCTCGAAAAATAATATTGCAATCGGTACACACCAAGGGAAATTGGTTTAAAGCATCACATCCATTAGGCCGCCGATATGCTTGATAGTGTTGACTATGGATAGTTTAAAGCCTCATGCTAACGTTCCAAATGCAATATTATTTTTCGAAAATTAAACTAAGTGTGTATGCATGCATGCACATGTTTTTTTTGTGTTGGCATAACTAATATGGGCGATTGTTGGAAATGTGAGAGGTCTTTGGCCTTTCAACTAGGTGCAATCTTCAATTTTTTTAAGAAGGGCCTTAAAAGTTATACCTCTTGATATTCCCCTATAGCCTATAAATAGGCATGAGCTTGGAAGAGACGAACACACAACACAAACAAAACATTTAATCTCTCTAGCAATTTATTCTCTAGTTTTCTGCACTAGTTTACAAGTTCTTTAGCTCAATTCTCGAAATTCCTTCAAGTTCGTTGGTGCCTAGCGAGTTTGAGGTGCTTCTACACGCTAGGAGCTAGGAAATCGTTTTAGTTTTGGGGACGATAGTCAATCCTAGAGCACTAGCCGGGGCGTAATTCGTCTTGCGAAAATAGGGCTTTCCTCGACTCGACTTATAACTTGGTTTGTTTTATTATTTTCGTTCTAATTTTTTGTTCTATTCCTTTGTTTCTTTCTTTCGGTTATAATAGCAAGAGTACCGTTTATTTAACAACTTGAATTTTTTCTATATTTCTAACAATAATGATATATTTGGCTAATTGAAGTGCTATCTTTTAACATGTTCATCGATAGTTGGCTAAGATAAATAGGATGGGATTTTGAACAGGAAAAACAATGGTAAATCGGTCTCTTCAAATTGAAATAGCTAATCATTCAGAATAACATTTATTAGAAGAAGCTGCAAATTGTGTACTTTAATGAATTGACAGCCTCTAACAAACACAAAAAAATAGTGTTCCCCTTAGATAATACAAACAAAATCAAGATTTTAGTCTCAAGACAAATTAAATGATAATAAATCTCGAAACAAATTAATTTCGAGCATCGATCTGTCGCTTTCACCTCATGTATGATCAATTTTATTATTGTTTTGGGACAATAAAGCATTAATAACGACTAATTAACTGTTATGCATGTGAGGTCAAAATGAATAAATTTACCATTTAATATTTCTTGTGAAATGAAAGCACTACAACATATTCATCAGACGCGGATGAAATGTTTCGTCGGTAGAGGTCACCATCGACAGAGTGAGGCAGTCGCCTTTCATCGTGTCGGTATATGATCTACCGACGAAATTCTTGTCGACGACCCAATGGACGGACAACGCATCGACCTTTAAAATGGTATATCTTAAGAAAATAAAATGGACAATATGATATGATGAAAGGGTCAAAAACTTTGATTATAGCACATGCTAGGTCGAGTTATCACAATATTTCTTAGGACAATAAAGTGTTAATTTACGATGGTACAATGGGTGGGGTCAGTGGCGTATGCAGGGGGGCCGGAGGGGCGGCCGACCCCCCCGACAGGCAATTTCCCCTTACCCCCGCCGAAAAACTGTCATGGTCGCTCCCTCCCTTAGCCGCCGGCCCGCCCCGAAGAAGATGATTGCTGAAAAATTTAGCTTAACGCAACTAATTATGCCCTATCCATTTTCCACTTCTGGATCTGCCACTGGGTGGTGTGGATGATCCTATTAGCGCTTACTAGGTTGAGCTACTAAAATTTTCGGCAATATTTCATGTGAAGTGAAAAGGATAGATGTTTTCTTACATGATTTCGTTGCAACCCAAAGATTGCTCTTGCAAGCAAAAGTTTCTAAATCCGGTAAATGAGAATGCCGTTGGAGGTCATTCACTATTTTTTGCTTATTGTTTTTTCCTGCTAAAATGGTTGGTTTTCCTTGTTGGCCTAAATATGGCTATAATTGTCTCCTTGTGTAGATATTTAATTGGACATTTGAATTTTGCTCAAGTCTAATTGTTCACGTAACCCGATTCTTGCTCCAGTAATTAGAAACTAATGCTTCACTAATTAATAGTTTAGAGCCACAAATTTAATTAGCTAAACGTTTGAAAGGTTAAGAAATCATATTTTATCAAACGCCTTCTATATGGAGATAGCTAGAGCTAGAGGCGGATCCAAGTGGGGATTAGAGGGGCTTAAGCTCCCACCAAATATTTTTTTTATATAAATTTTCTTTTAAAATCGTCAAAATATTTTTGTGGATCATTGTACAATTTCTCCTATTATAAGATTAATCAGTATGAAAATTTGTCGTTTTGAAATCTCAAATTCCAAATTTACCAAATTTGTTTCCTGCGTCCACCCCTGGCGAAAACGTGTTGGGAACCAAAGGCAGATTCACACATATGGGGGGGTACCCCAAATTTTTCAAAAAAGTTACTAATATTGTCTATTATATGATAATATATAACATTACAAATTTTGATCCCTTTTTTTTTTTAAATTTTGCAGCCCATTTTTCTTATGGGCTTTCTTCTTCTTTATACTTCTTTTTCTTCTTTTATTATTTGGCCCATACTTAACTCATTTCCATAAACAAATGGAGTAGAAAAGAGAGAGAAAGAGAGACTGTGTGTAGCGTTTTTTACAAAAGTAAAAACGAGAGAGAGAGAGAGACTCAGAGGGAGGACCAGAGGAGAGATTGTGCAGCGGGGGAAAAATAAGAAGAAGCTTCCAACCTAGACGACGCGGCCGGACAGAAAGAGAGTTTCTCGTCACCGACTCGCCACTATCTTTAATTTTTTTGCGTGTTATATAATTATTTTTCGCACCCAAGTCTAAAATTATGGAACCGGCAATGCAGCAGGTCTGAAGTATATATGTTTATTACATAGTTTATTAAATTGTTTATCATATGTCGATAGTAGCACAAGTGCTAAAAGGGAATGTGGACTAGTTATTTGTGCAACAAGTTGTCGTTATTTGTCTGAAGCTGTAAACAGTAAGTACATTTCTTTGCCACTAAATGTTTTCAGCCAAGTTAGGTATATTTTGTCCACCTATTGTCATGCTTTTAGAGTTTACGTGGTAATGGTATGTTGTCAAAATGGTTCCATTTATCCGACTTGACGTCTAAAATGGAATGAAGGAAATGACCAAAATCTACGATCAGAGGGCCAACCTACATAGGGATTCCCTTGAAAAATTCACCAATTTTCAAATCGGTAAAATCTGGATCATGACTGTAACTTTTGCACGGTGGCGGATCCAGAAGTGGAAAACGGAGGGGGCAGAATTAGTTGCGTTAAGCTAAATTTTCCAGCCATCTTCTTCTTCGGAGCGGGCCGGCGGCTAAGGGAGGGGGCGATCATAACAGTATTCCGGCAGGAGTAAGGAGAAATTGCCCGTCGGGAGGGTCGGTCGCCCCCTGCATACGACACTGCTTTTGCATATATGTTATGTAAGGATAATTAGTTTGTGGGTTCAGTAGTCGAGATGTTGTACATTATACTAAGTGGTTTGTACCTTTGCTTTTTCTTTTTGAGTTGAATTGATTTGTACTTCGATTACACAAAAAGCAGTAAAATAATTTGATTAAATAACTAGCTTTATGTTATCCTTACCTACATTTTGACAAAAATCATCTATTTCTTAAGTTTTTTCTAGACATTGGATCCATGAAATGACTAATAAGATTATAAAAAAAAATTATTACATAGTAAAAACAAAAAAATCAAAGACCCCAAAGTTAAAGATAGTGCAGAGTGGAGGACCCATTTCTTCAATATAAAAAAATTAGGGGGACAAAAAATTATAGAGCAATTGTCTATATGGTTTGACTTCAACAAATACTACCAATTTTGAATTAACAACCTAATCTTTGAATTCAACTAATGAGACATTGATCAGTAGAAGCTTATGCAATCTATTATCAATATCAAATCCCATGTAAGTACATGCACATTGATACTCAACTATAAGTATTTTTAAATAATTATAATTTAAGTAAGATGAGATATACTAAGTAAAATACTAAAATCCCTAAAATATTTGTCTTTCACAAGCAGCTCCCCTATTTTTAAGATGTTCTTCTTAAGTTTCTTTTATATATGGACTATTATTCTATATCAAGAAAATTTTGTTTAAGATCTGATTTTGATGAAATCATGTTTTGAATTATTTGAGACCACACATATATATCTATCAAGGCCATAAATATTCAACAATTCCGGTTAAATAAAATGCAATTTTATATAAATATATCATACATTTAGCATAATGCAGGCGTCAACAGTCAACACTCAATACTGGGAAAACGAAATACGAGATACAAAAATTAAATCGGAAAAACGAAAAAGTCATGATTCCACGATCATTATTTAAAAGTCATAGTTTCCGCCTTTCTTGAAGACCCCATTTGAAATGACATCTAATACATTGTACCTTGATAATGAAGCTGCTTCCTGCTGCGATATTCAGAAAAGATGGAGTGGCTCATGATGGTGAAGATGGGCACATGAAGAACTAACTCTTTCACGCAGTGAAGGTGTAGTGTGTTTTCAGATTGTCTGAAAATGGCGCGCCGCTCACGCGTGTGTCCGAGTTAGTAGTGCACGTGCCCTGCTTCTCCATCGCGGTCATCACTCACCTTAAACTCTCAAGTTGCAACTGCCATAGACCTTCTCAAAATATGTAGTCTCAAAAGTTTGGAGTTAGAAAATTAGGTGAGATGGGGTGGGGTGGGGTGGGGTGGGTTGAATGTGTTGAGGGTATTATACAATATATAACCTCGATTCCCAAATATTTATAGCAAGAATGGAGATATGGAAATTCAAGTGTGTGGGTAGGTGCAAAGGATGTGAAATACCTTCAATAGACATTATTATAAGCTTTTTAAACTATCTGAAAAATTAAATTTAGAGCGTTGCACCTGGTGAATTTAACTAACCACATTAATATCAACTTACAGCTACATACACAATAACATGGTCGGTCAATTTCCCCAAAATCGAAAAATTCCTACAAATTTTTATAACCACCTTCCACCCCAACAAATTTTTTCTAATTTTACTACTATTCATTTATACATACTCGAGTGTCTAAAGATATGCGTCTAGTAAATTCAATTAAACCAGACATACTCAATTATACTTTAGTGAGTGTCCATAGATAGGCACTCGATATGCATCGTGGGGCGTCGCATCGATTTCGAGGACCGACTTAGCCCTAAAAACCCTACTCTATAGTTGAAATTAGCCAGAACCCTTTTTAGGGCATTGTAGAAGATCCCCCTAAGGTGGATATTAGAGAATGAGAAGAGTTAGTTGCAGTGGGACCTTGTATTGACAACCTAGAATAGTTTGCCGTAAATAATATAAACAGGACCACCCATGACGTTAATACATTAACCTTAAATCTAAAATGCGACATTTTTCCAACATATGCTATTGCAAACCAGCGGTAGATTAATTTCTTGGTGGTGAGTCTTCATCAACGTTTTCAATTGTGTCCAAAGCAATTAATCCATTTTTCCTAGACATAATTAACCTTATTGTTAAAGAAGAAAAAAATAAGATTATTTAAATGTAAAATACAAATTTTCACCGTTTTTTGATTTTTCTCTTGAACCTTTTCTTTTGAATCCAAATACACGAATTTAGTGTTCTTCTGATTTTCCGTCAATAAGCAAATTCTAATCAAATTAAAACTGATCTAGCTTACACATAGCATATTACTATTTGCGTGGAGCTGATATGTCAACAACTTCTGCTAAGGACGAAATGACATGTATTTGGATTTGATTGAAATTGCTTGTCGGGAAAAAATTTCAAAAAAATGTTGGAAATTCATGTATTTACATGCAAATAACCCCCAAAAAATCATCTTACCGAAATAAATTTCATCAAAAATCGAATCAAATCAAACTGAGATCAAAATTAATGGTGCCAGCACCTGAGGTATATATATAATTAAATACAAGAAAATGTGGCCAATTATTAAGACTCTTTCAATTGCTCTATCTACCACCTCTTTAGTAGGCCATCTGCAGGTTTTGTATACCAAACAATTTCTTTGCTATTTTCACCTAAAATCGGTATCTTCTTTAATTATTTCAACCCTTTCTAGCTAGCTTTCTTCATTTCATGTCACATTTTTTTGTTTGTCATGAACCATAATAAAATGTGTCTGTTTACACATTTTTTTCTTTCTCTTCCAGCGTTTTGGACAAGTTCATCGTACACAGCTTGCCTGAAAGTTAATAAATTTCTAGCAATTTTTGGAATGAATGTAATAATTTTATTTTATGAGATCATACGATCAATATTCAGTTATGCCCAGATTGATTGTACACGTGTCAGCAATCTGCATTCTCTCTTGCAACTTGATTTTTTTTCTTGATTAATTGAATTTCACCTTTTTAAATTTTTCCCTTAGACATGTGCAAGAAACTTTGAAGTGGTTGGATTATTAAAGTGTCTGACGATTGTTTCAATTTGGGTTAAAATCATGCAGGTGTAGCCTATCTATCGTCCATGGAAATTATAAGACTGTCGACACTATTGATGTTGTATCTCGTATTTCATTATATTAGTTGACAATATTCTTTTATTCCGAAAAATAGGCCCAACATATTAAAAAAAATTGCATATAATAATGCTCAGAGCGCCATTTACCTTAGTACAGGACTTTGAATACTGTATTTACAGTGTTGGTGATGTTACTTATAATCAATTATTATCAAAATACATGGTACAAAAATGATGGAATTGCTATTCCTTTTTAGCATTTTATGGAACTTTTAAATTTTCCTTGTTAAAGTCAATCATATTTTGTGACAGGCAATCTTACTAAGCACTGTTTGTGTCTTAGAATAATTTACACCCTTTCTCTTTTTATTGTATGCTTTATTGATTTGATGTAGCTAGTCATGTATGCCACTCAGGTCCTAAGAAAAATGTGGGGAGGACAAATTTCTCCTACATTATCTTGCTTTTAGGCCATCCTTAACGGTGCCGTAGAATGAAGAAAAAGAGGGGCGGCCGCGGCGGGGAGGCGTTAACGGGGCGAACGCCGCGCCTTAGCCGTGATAAAGGTGTTGTGGCTGAATTGGAGCTAAATTGTTTGGGGTTGAGATAAAGGTGTTGTGCCTGAAAAGTGGAGTTGTGGCTGGATGTTTTGGGATTGGGAATTATAAATGATACATTTACATTAGTACATACTCTATGCCCTATTGCTTTGGTACAAGTATGTAACCGAATTAGGTAAGAAACTTCGATCTTATCTTATACAAATTGACTCTATGAATCAACATAAATTCTTCGTTAGCGACGCGATTTATTGTGTAAACAAATGAGGTGAAATAAATACTATAAGTAGACATCCACACACCCCATAAAAGGATTATGAAAATCTTAATCAGCCTATGAGAAATCAAATGAAAAATATAATCTAAATTTGCGGCAGAAAATGGTCCAGGAGATGGAAAAAAGTGGAATGTTAAAAATATTTGATGGTGGGATATATATACAAATTTGCATATACCTTTTTGTTTGCTTGTTAGGTACCCTAATAATAATAGGGTTCAAATATTTGTACCTAATCTACATCACTAACTGAGTTTAATCTGGATAGTATATAAGTGGTGACATGTGTTAGATCTTTACGGGAGTTAGGTACGGTCTCATTCATTGAAGCGTACCTAAGTCGTGAATGAGAGACCAACAAAACCCTAGTGAGATTCAATCGTAATTAGTGATAGGAAAAGTGACTCACTAGATATTTAATTTGATCTTTTTCACTTCATGATTTCGACGTGAAACAATATGTTGTATATACAAATTTTATAAATTCAAAATAGTACTGTTATGGAGATGTCAATCTTAAAAAATACACTTGACATCAGAAAATCTAAGTGGAATGATCCTTGTTGGAAGGAAGTTGCACTAGTGGTTAATGAGTTGTTGCACCCCGTGGTATAATATTATAGAAGTCAAGTAGGCTTACAATCAAATTAAAGCATGTAGACGTGCCAATATCTTTCAAAATCACCACACACAACAAGTAAATAAAATAAAATAAACATAGAGAGGGATGTTATCAAAGATGAGTGGGATGATTGTGAAGTGATGGGATGTAACTAAAATAATGGACTTGGTAAAATAATTTTCTGGAACATACTATGCTAATTACTGAGATATTGTCTCTATTTTTAGAAGCATTGTTGATTAAAAATAGATGATATGATCTATGAAGATTGGGACATCATAATATATATATTATAATACTAAACCATAAAAATATGTGACATATGTCTTAGGCTCTTAAAATAGTATAAAAATATAATAGAAAATGTTAATAAATAAAATTCATGGGTTAAACGCGTGGGTCTAATATAACTCAACCATGCATCACGCACATGGTAATTTGATTTAATCAACTATAATTAAGTGAGTCTGAAATCTAAACATAATACAGATTACAGACAACCTAACTAATCATGATTGCGACTAGGAATGTCAATCGGGCCAACCCGTTCGGATTCGGGCCAACTTTATCGGATTGTCGAACTATTCGGTTATGGGTCATTCGGGTTGTAATTTTTTTCGGGTTTGAAATTTTCAACAATAACCCTAAATTATCGGATTTTGGGCTAACCCATCGAGCCAATCGAGCTCATAAATAATTATGAATTTTTCTAATTAATATATTAATTTTGATAATTGTATATTTGTAACAAAGAAATACATCAATAAATGAATGTCATTTCAACTAAAAACTAACATATGGCTTTTAGAGAAGTAAGAACATACATTTTTTAATGGATTATTATTTTATAAAAAATCTAAACGTTCTATATTAAATGCTATAGTAAAATATAAAAAAGTGAAATGATGAATATTAAATTAAAATGCATTTTTTCACGTACATTTGAAAAAAATTCTTACTATACTAACATTCAAAAGTTGGAAAAATAATAAATTAATGAAGTTTGAAAACTAAATAACGAGAACTCGCTAAATTTTTGGGTCGACCCTATGGATTTGGGCTATCTCCGGGCCAACTCTATCGGATTGCGGACTACTCGATTTAGAATCCTTTGGATTGAGATTTTTTTAAGTTAATCGGGTCAACCCATAAATTTCGGGCTAAATTGACGCTCCTAATTGTGACAAACATACTCATTAATTTGGGCGTCTTTAATTTCTGGAAAAACCATCGACTCACATCCTAATGTTTTTTCCTCAAAAAACATGTATTATTGTAATTAAATATCGTATAAATAAACGTGTACTTTTTTCTGAAATAAATTATAAGTAAAGTAATACTTTTATAATGTTGTCTTGTATTTTAATGAATTATCAATAATTGTGGTGAAATAACAATTCTTAACTATCATAGTAATAGTTTTGTATCACTTTCGGTGATTATTAGGAGTGATTGCTTAATTATTATGGCGTACCATTACACATTAATTTAAATCCCTATGCAATAAAGAGAATAGCCCACTCGAACGTGTTGTCTTTTCCTTGTCGTTTATAAAAACTTTGTTTCATGCTCAAAAATGTGGTGTGTAGGCATGGTACATCAACCATCAATGTACACAATGTTCTGTCCAAAAATAAAAATTCAAGAAATGTATATAAAACTATTTATTTACTCATCAGAAACACGGGAGGGTCCGGCCATCTCCCGACCGCTAACTCTTCCTTAGAATCACCGGTAAACCGACATGGTCGCCCCTCTCTCGATAATCGAATATGTCTTTGTTGCGGTTTGGAACTTGAAAAATTTTGCTTCTCTGAAAAAAATAAAAACTTGAAAAAATAGTATGTGCTAAGATCCACCATTGTTGCGATTCGTATACTGAAGAAAACATCGCGCAAATATATGTTTTGAAGCCACCGAACTAGACTAAGTTATTGGTTTTATTTTCTGTCGCACAAAATTATTGGTTTGTGGACAAATTATATGTTTTTACATCTTTGAAATATTAGTAGTAACTTTGTTTTGATTAAGTTATTGATTTTATTTTCTGTCGCAATTAATAAAATCATCATAGTTCTTATCGCTAATGGGCCGAGAAATATGCATATATTTTATAGCCCAACTTTAATGCGCTTATATAAATCTGTAAAACGGGTATTAGATATATAAATTGATAAAATAGAATTATTATTTATTATAAATTTAATTTCAAGTTATAGATAAAATAGTAAATACATTAATATTTTTTTATTAATTTAAGTAGAAAATTATAGTATATAAAAGTTTAAAAAATGATTAAAATTATAAAAATATTTAAATTGAGAATTAAATTTAAAATTTAATTGAAATAATTTTGAAATTTCACAGTCTGACTCAATAAAAGAAAATGTCGAAAAAATTGACGGTTCAGTCAATTGCTTTCCTTCTACGTCTTGGATGCTCGATCCTAAAATTCAAAACTAATACAAGCTCCATTTGTTTTTCTCCGATCGGACAAAAAATGGGGTACGATGTTGCAAAAGGCGAGGAATTCGAGCGGAAAGCGGAGAAGATAATCAAAGGATGGGGCATGTTTGGCTCCAAATACGAAGACGCTGCCGATCTCTATCAAAAAGCCGCCAATTCGTTCAAACTCTCAAAATCATGTGAGTTTTCCGGCTTATTCTCTCAGTTTGATCCGTTATTTTAGAGCGATTTGATGATTTTTCATGTCCGAATCGATCATCTACAGTATAGTTAATGTGATTTTCGAGATTTAGATATCTAGGCGGAGTAATTGATATGATAAATAGATGACAACAATGAGGCGAATTCAGTATATACATCAATTTGAGCTAGTTTTGTAATCTAATTCTTCAATCTAATTTATCAATCAAAGTAAAAGCCCCAAGTATTATTTGCAGTTTAGGAATTTGAGGTGGCTTATAGATTGGGGATTAAATGAAAATTTGCAAATTGAGCTGAGTGCTTATGTATTTACGGTTATGTTGCCCTTTAGGGGACAGAGCAGCTTCAGCTTATATCAAACTGGCTAGCTGTAATTTGAAGGTTCGTGACTTTTAGTTGCAATTTTTAATTTTCTGTTAGTGAGACTGAACTGTGGAAGTGATTTTGGTAACTTAACTTGTTGCAGTCGGACAGTAAGCATGAAGCTGCAAGTGCTTATGTGGATAGCGCAAATTGCTACAAGAAAATTTCTCCCAAACGTATGCAACTATGCATATGTTAAAGTTACTCTAGATTCTTGACTTTTTGGCTTAATGTGGTTGAGATTTTGTGTGTGGAAGTTTGTGAGTGAATTGTAGGGTTGATTTTGGTCCCATTTTGTGCAGAGGCTATATCATGTTTAGACCAAGCAGTAAATTTACTTTTGGAGATTAACAGATTCAGCATGGCCGCAAGGTACTGCAAGGTAAAGTATATGAATGAAGGACTTCTAATTGTGTGTATCGTATAATTGCATGAATTTCATACTTGCCTAATACATCTTCCAATGTCGGTCATGTCTCTAGACTGGTGCTTAAAGGTATGGAGGCTTTTGGGTCGGAGAGTTGTAGACCCGTGGCTGACATAATTTAAATCTTTTAGGATATTGGTGAGTTGTACGAGCAAGAGAAATATATGGATCAGGCAATAACTTATTTTGAGCGCGCTGCTGACCTTTATCAGACCGAGGAAGTTAACACTTCTTCGAGTCAGTGCAGGCAAAAGGTTGCAGAATTTTCAGCACAATTAGGGAAGTAAGTAAAACAAAACCCTTTTTTTTCTTTCTATAGTTCTAATGATTCCTGGGGTATTTAAGTAGTGGTTGGTGTCAAGCAGTGCTGGCACATTCTGAACTCTTCCATTGCACGAAATAACCTACAAACTGATTACTGTGTAGTTTTTGTAATCATATTAAGAGATTGCTTTCTTTTCTAATTAGGTACCAAACAGCTGCTGAGATATATGAAGAGGTAGCTGGCTATGCTTTGAGCAATAATTTACTGAAGTATGGAGCTAGAGGACATCTTCTTAATGCTGGAATCTGCCAACTATGTAAAGGAGATGTTGTAGCCATCAACAATGCACTAGAAAGATATCAGGCAAGTGGTTTTCTTCAATATGATTTGAAATGTTCCTTCGTGTTGGAAGTGCTGACCTATTTCTGACTTCTATAATAGGACCTGGATCCTACATTTTCAAGGACCCGAGAGTGCAGGCTTTTAGCTGTAAGTGGTTTGCTTGTTTTGGTTGTTGAATCATCTTTCCTTATTCCCATCAGATTTGTTATAGAACCTCCTCTCCTAATCATGTTGTGTGCTCATTAGAATTTGGCAGTTGCATTTGATGAGGAAGATGCAGCAAAGTTCACCATTGCAGTAAAGGAGTTTGACAGCATAACCAAACTGGTAAATTCATTTGACCACTAAATTCATGTTTCTGATGATTAATTACACATTATGAAGAGAAATAATAGTCCTCATTTACATATATTAGTTCTACTGAATCTTGATCAAACCAACAACATGATGCGTTCTTCTGAATCTTGAATGTTGATTCCTCTCCTCAACTATCATCCCCCGACATTACTGAGTAAGAGTAGTCTAAGTCGTGTATTATTCTGCAGGATGCTTGGAAGACGACACTCCTCTTGAGGGTGAAGGAAAATATAAAGGCGAAAGAACTCGAGGAGGATGACCTGACCTAAGCAGCATATGGCTCTGAGAAATGCTCTTAGCGGAGAAGTATTTTGCACCATTAATCAGGTTGCTGCTAGAACTGCCTATTCTATATAGAGTAATATAAATGATAAGAGTTTTACATAGATAGATTTAGCTATAGACGCAATATAAATGATAAACTTCTTAGAGTTATGCACATTTATTATTTGTGCGATTGTGATTATCTGTGCTGTATAGATTTTTGTGGGAATAATATATGCTGCCACATCCATATACTGAATAATCATTCTATTTTATGTGTTCTGAATTTTCCGCTGTGTGTATCTCTTTGTTTGAATCTGGGCTTTGTTTTCTTGAATCATATATAAATAAGTTGGTCTAATTTTGTCTTGGGCATTGTCGTATTGACTAGGAAAGATTCTAACTACCTAAATAAAATAACACTTCTATCGCTTCCAAATCTGTCGCTTCTCCTCGTGCTTATTTCAACCACTTCCAACAACAATGATTGGCAATCCTCTTTCCTTTATTAATTTTGTTATTTTTCATTCGTCTATTTCAATATCTTTATTGTATTAACATATAGGAGTGCACTAAGGTTAAACCACCTTCTATATCAAAATTAAGACTTATTTTTGATCCGTTGGATCTCATAATCTATAGCCAAAATTCAATAAAAATGCGCTTCATTATAATTTATTTGAATATGCACGTAAGGGTATTTTGGAAAATGGAAAAATATGTCCATCTACCCTATGTGGCACGATTATTTTTGTTCAGTATATAGCATCCCAAAATCATTATATAGTTCAATCTAGATCAGTATAAGATGTCCAGTAAATCTGACAGTTTTTGCAAAAGCGAAAAATACGGGCTCGTTATCCCACTTTCCTTTCTTCTCCGTTCTTACATAAACATTACACTTTTGCAAAAAAAAACACTATTGCAATAGTAAAAAACTGAAACCCACCATCTCATAACAAGATTAAAAGGTCTCATTCACTTCATATTACTGATAAGCATTCACATAACTTGACATTTATCCATCCAAAATTCTACTCAGTAAGCAATGGTGAGAGATACAGAACAAGACTTCACAACTCCGAAATCCAACGGTAAGGATGAACATAATACAGTATATTATTGTATTGTGATCGGTACATAGTACTGTGGTAATCAATATATGTGTTAACTGTGACCAGTATATCATTATCCAGTACAACATTATAAATCATTATATTTCATTACGTAGATCAATATAGAAAAACTTTATGTTCAGTATAACTCATTATGGTAATCAATATATACTTTAGTGGAAATCAGTATATAAAAAGTGTGTGAAAATAAGTATATTGTAAACTGAAAATCAAATTCTCTATTGTAGCGTTAATCGACATGGCAAAATTTCATACTGTGTATTAATCTTACCTTTGATTACAAGTATAAAAAATAGCTTCAGACGAAATTTCTTGCATTGTTCTTTGTTAGATAAATTATATTGTTCTTCGCAATCTTATCTTTGATTAGAGGTAAAGTTGTGAAGAAACGCAAAATTGTGAAGAAGAAGAAATATTTTTCTATGCATGAAGATATCACACGAATATTGTGGGAGATACATGCTGAAAAAATATCCCATAACTGTTATACAATCCAAAAGACAGTAATGCCCTTTTCAGTCTAATATGATAATCGCGTGACTTATTTTTTATCAAATCTGGTCCGTTATTTTGTTGTATCACACAGTCTTAGGAGTTTCGGTTTGAATATAAAAAGTGATTCTGATTTGAACACTAACCCTTCATATATATAAATATTATATTATAACGATTTTACCTTTGGCACTATAATAGCATGTTTGTTTTGAAGAAAACATAAATTTACCAAATTAGCAGCCTTGTTTATCAAGTTCCAATAAGGAAAGATTGGTACAAGTCCCTTTAAATTGACGATTCAACTAAGGAAAGAGAGATAAAAGCTAAGTTGCAATAAATGCATCTCGTGTGGCTCTATGATATCCAGCTTATTTCCAAAAAAAAAAACAAAAGTTTACGTAATTAGCAGCCTTGTTTATTTCCAAATTCCAAGTTTCCAATAAGGAAAAAGTGGGAAGTTTCCCTTTAAAAAGTATGGATTCCACTGAGGAATATGATTCTTACTTCTTCTAATCTAATTATATTTTATAAAAGTAAAATTACATACACCAACAAAAACGAGCGCTGCCGTCCAATTATATAAACTACGTGAAACACGATACTCGCTCTCTCTCTCTCTCTATTAATATATATATATATATATATATATA
>JAYDZE010564860.1:0-12361 GCA_034509125.1 Monilaria moniliformis
CAGGGTGAGACGCATTCGGCTAATGCGTCTTCACTTAAGTGAAGACGCGTTTCGGGAATGCGTCTCTCCCTTTTATGAAACTAAAAAAAAAGGTTCCCATTTCGGAAACCTTTTTTGTGGATTGCCCCCAATTGAGAATTTTGCCAGTGATTCATAGACATAATCGGTTTAGGGTATGCAAAATTAAAATTAGTACAAAATTAGAATACATCCAAAACCAAGATATGTTTATATCAAATTAACCAAACATATATATAAGTGTTTTAAAATCTAAAAGATTTCACTGTTTTCTCGTTGTGATAAATAATACTTTTTCTATTCATAAAAAGTATATGATTTTACACTCTAATTTATAGTTCAATCTTACAAGCATCTTTTATTTATACAAAAAATAAATCATATTTTTTCTATATAGTGAGACCTTAGTAATATTCTTTATCCACTAAAAACATATTAATCAATATTCACAAACTATTATCTTATAACATGTATCGGTCAACTATAGTAACATATAAATTCTACAACAACTCCGTATTTCTTAGCGAAGGTCTGCATCGTTGATTTATATGATTCTTCCCGTCTAACTGATAGTTGACTTATGAATTATAACTTATTATAGGTTTCTTTTATTTAATCAGACTGGAAAGTAGTGCATAAATATGAATTTAACTTTATTTTTAAAATAATAATAATAATAACAATAATAATACATCTGATTTGTTAATAAACTCACATATAACGCGACAAACACATGTCCCCACACCTCTCGTGACCCACCGGTTTGGAAGATCGGGAGGGTTTCAATGGCGCTAGGCTCGGACTGAGCTTCGGAAACCCCGGAACCTGCATTTGCAGACACACATACTCAGAGAGAACATTTCGTCTGGATAGCCGTTAAAATTTTCCCTCTTTGGTTTCCCTCCCTTTTTTTCACTGATTTACGTGGTTAGGGTTTTAAGCTCTGCTACTGCTGGCGATGGGGAGCAGAGTTCCCGTGAAGCACTACGATTTGTCATCCGCCGCCGTGAACTACATCGGCACCTCATTGCACGACCCCAATTCCGGCGATGAAGTCGCCGACACCGCAGCCGATGATGTCACCGACGATAACGACGACCGTTCCTCCGCTGTCGTCAGTGTTAGTACGAAACTAGAGGATTTTTCTTTTTTATTTAGGTCGTGGTTTTGTGAATGCCATGCTTGATTTCGTGAAAAGCGATAGATTTGATTTCAGCAATTTTAACTGTTTTTCCTTTCAGTTATGATAATCTTTAATGTTTGAATTTCATCTGGGAGGAATTAATGTACGCTGTTAAAATTTGAGCGTGGTGCTGCGTATGAAGACATGTTAATTAAAATGTTGAAAGGATTAGGTCTCTACTTCTTTTGGCCGAAAATGTAATAGAACCTGTTGCATGCTTGATATTCTCATTTTATTTGCATTTTCTTTAAGTTATAATCCCATTATTCTTGTCCGTTAAATAATTTTGAAACCTATATACGAGAAACTAAGTTGTATAAATAAGGCTCTTGCTCTTTTGCTTCTAGGCCCACTACCAAGATAACTCCCTGTTTTTCCCCCTTCCTTTCCGTCCCTTTTCACAAAATTTGCAAACATTAGAGTTTCTTCCACTGCTAAAAACCACATGTGCTTCTTTGCATGCATGAACATTTTTTGTTGAAAACGTGTTCATATATATATATACACACTTTCTTTTCCTCAAGTCAAGTGGCACCGAAAAGCTGTCTGTCACTTTATTAGTCACATAAATCAAATTGACTATGATGTTCTCTGTTTGAATTTGTCTCCATAAGAAGGTTTGCTACTTCATGCTGTCATATTACCATACAAAATTATCATTTTTTGTTGTTTGAATATAGGACTGCATGCGCGAGCCTTACCAAAACACTTTACCACTTCACAGCATGGGTGTGGAGGACGAGAGGAGTAGTCTTGAAAATAATGGGTCTTCATGCGGTCCCTACTCAAATTTGACAATTGATGGTGACATTTTTGTTCCATATAATTACTGTATTTGAAGCAGTTTTGGATAATCCAATGTCAATCTAACACTGGTACCCTTTTACCAGATGTTTCGCCGATTGAAACAGCTAGGGCAAGGTTTATGGACATCGTCGTGAATCATTTTATTGATCCACATGTTATTCAGATGTCGGATTACGACACTGATTACGTGGTGCAACAATCATCACAAGAAAGCAAGAGGAAGTCCAAAGAGAATCGATATGAAGGCGATGCACACTATGCTTTGCCATTAATGTATATTGCTAATCTGTATGAAACGCTAGTCAGTGAAGTTAACACGAGATTATCTTCAATGAGTGGCATCCGTGAGAAGACCATTGGTGTGGCCCTTGAAGCTGCTGGTGGATTGTATAGAAAGCTTGCGAAGAAATTTCCTAGAAAAGGTTTAATTTGTTTTCTTACCTATGAGTTAGAATGAACAGAACACTAAACTTGCCAGTTAATGTAATAAATTCACTTCCATGTTGCATAGTGTCTTGGCTTCTCTAAAATCCTTACCTGTTGCATACATGTACTGGATATATGGAGGTTTCTTTTTCAGACATCAATTTGAATAGGTTATTTCCTTCCTGAGAGATGACCACAAAAGAATAATATTTAAGTGAATCAGGAGAGCTCTATATAGCATCTGGGTTTGAGACTGAGTAATGGATCTATTACGTGCCTGTTACTCTTTCTACATGGTTTATTTATATTTGTTCAGAGATTGGCCTTTGTCTCTTTGTGGATGGAGAATTATATAGTTGCTATTCTTGGAAACTGTCTCATGTTGATATTCTACTTGTAGGTACTTATATATTTAAGAGAAGGGAGCTAGCAACTTCATTTGAAACAAGATCTAAGTTTCCTGAATTGGTGATACAGGAGGAGAAGCGTGTTCGTTTTGTGGTGGTCAATGGCTTAGCTATTGTTGAAAAACCAAAAGAAATTGGTATTGATGATGCTGAGTGGTATGTTATGAGTTCACTGTACTGTCCTTTGAAAATTAGTTCTTGTAAAGTTTGAAGTCCCAGTTATGCTTTTAGATCTTGATAAATGTGGTATATTTCATTGACCCCTATACTATTCTCTATCTATGGAAAGGAGGTGTATCACTGTTTAGCTCTAATTTACTTAAAGGACTAGGTAATATTCTTTAAAGGATCAAGTTGATTAGTCATTACTCTGAACATGTAGGCAGCATTTTTAGGATCTTGGATGCTAAACATTTAGTTGGTTTTCAATAGGTTTATCATTTTTTTTTTCAGATCACTGAATATAGAGTGGTTTTTGTGAGTTTCATCAATTAGTTAAATAGACCCTATTTCAGAAATGTTTTGTTGGATATGATTAATTTAAGTGAGGGACAAAGTGATGTCATCTTCTGTTTCATAACATATACGATATGACATATGTAAAAACTTTTGAAAACAAAGGATATGTCCCAGAATTGGTATTGTTTTAAACTGGGGAATGTACGATAAAACTGTATCTTGTTGAACCATGATCAGCATAACAATTAAGATTGAAAACCACAATCTGCTCCAACAAAACAAAAGCTCCTTGTGCTGTGTATTGAGTTAACCAAAAGTTGGCGTGCCACAGTAATGTGTCTTGAAAAAATATGTATTGAATGAATTTGATTCTTTATGTTCACACACAATTAATTTTTGGAATTTTTAATTTCTCTAAGAAGGGTGGCAACTCATACTTTAATTGGTTTCAATTCAAAATTCAGGGGAGAGATTATAAAGGAAGCTGAGTGGTTTCTCTTGCCCCTACCTTTAATATGTAATTGTTTTGTAAACAATGGTAAAGATTACAAGGCTTAGCTACTGATAAGTCTTGCTTATATTCTCCCTTACTTTTCCCGGCAATAAATACGTTACCACATACTTAAGTATGTTTGAATGTGGAATGGCCCTAAGTAGGCCATCTCATGTCATCTTCAGTAATCTTCCTTGCCAAGTCTGTGTCTTTCACCGCTGCAGGAATTAGCCCATAGAATGGGAGAACAATAGGAATATTATTGGCATAAATTATGGGTACCGGATTTGCATAATTTGTTCTTGATTAGCTAATTTGTCTCTGTACTTATGTGCATGTCAATAACTAACACCCTTGTTAGGAAAAGGGGCATGCAGTAAAATCATCGGGAAATTGGTATATAACTATCAGTCTTGTTGAGGTTTTCATTCCTTAGGGACAAGATATTCATCGTCTTGGGTTTCTTTTAACTGCTCTTATCCATCTCTTAAGTAAATTATAATTTATTTTACATTTTTCTGTCGCTTAATTCCATCTTTGAAAGATATTGTAGCCTGAGGTAGTGCATTGTAGGTGATTTATGTTATTATGGCTAAGTGAACCTTAACATCTAAGTGTGCAATGCTTAAATAAAACTGATTTCTGTATGACAGTCTAAAGAGTCAGGTTGTAGATAGACACTAGAAGGTGTTTTGGTTTCTAATTGCTGTTTTGTTGGCCTAATGAAGAGTTGTCAATATTAGAGGGGATGTTTTAATGATGGGGTGATGATGCTGTATGCATTGTGGTGTCATTTCAGCGTGTTTGTGCTGATGATAATTTTGGAGGTTTAATCGAAACTAGCAACCCAAGATGGAAGATGGAAGTAGAGCAAGGACAGAGGACTAGACAAACTGAAAATTGTAGATTTTAGAAGAACTTAATCTCTTAATATATACCTATTAATATTTTTAAGGAACTTGGAAATGAAGAAATAAATGGCTTCAATGCATCATGAGAAAAATCATATTTTGAAATTTGAATATCATAAAAAGAACTGAAGCCTGTTTAATTTGAGTGAAATCATAATTTATTGTACTATGTTAGTATACTGCGACTCCTTATAGTACATTTACATTCATTACGTTATTATTTGCAAGTTGTGATTGGTATCAGTTTCCACGAAGTTTTTTCCAGAAATATTTAGAATGGCCCAAATTGATCTTATTCTGCAGCACATCCTGTTATCTCGGTTGTAAATGTTATACCTAATATTATATGCTTTGAGTATGGTGACAGTCACTCTTGACCACTACTACACTATCTCAAATAGGTTTAAGAGGCTGACTGGACGGAATGACGTTGCTGTTTTTGCCAGAGACTACAAATTTTATGCTCCAAGGCACAAGTATAGGCGTCTTGTGTCAAATTCTAACTCCAATATGCCTTGTTTGCCTGTAAGCTATATAGAATTCTTTGAGTTGTAATGTTGGTTCTTGGCCTCACCATTTTAATGGTTTTATCATATTAAACATACTTTTCAGGCATTCCCTAGTCCTGAAAATTCTTCTTCAATGGCGACTTCTCAAGGCTATCAAGCAGCAAACGAAGTGAGATATTCTTTCTATTGGCAACTGGGGTGCATTAATTTTTCATGTGACTAGAGTTTGATTTATCTTATCAATTTAGTTGTCTTGTCAGTGCTTCATTTGATACTTCTTTTCTAGCTAGAGGATGATAAAGAAACTTGATAGTAAAAGTAATGAGGTGAAATCAATTATCATGGAATGAATATGTGTCGTTTATTTCCATATACATCTACTGTCTAATTAAAGGCTTTAATTGGAAAATCGCAGGAGGAACAGAAAAGCATCTATCTGTTAACCAATGATGAATTATATGTTAATGATCTTTGGTTGAAAAAATTTGTAGTGTATGTTATATAGAGGATCCTCTGGTATATCTTAAAATCACAGGAGGAACAGAAAGCATCTATTAACCAATGATGGGTTATCATCAAAGGATCTAACTGTTATATCCTAAAATTATGCTTTCACTCAATGAAATGTGTAAATAAGAATTTTTCTTTGAGGTTGTACCATTTATAGTTCTTGTACTCTCATGGTGTCCATAAACAAGGCTTGGTTTTGTTTGTTTGTTTGTTTTATTTTTCATCCCTGTTTTCTGTTCCTTGTTTTATTGCTGCAATATGCTCACCATAAAAGTGCAGAAGCTTGTTAAAGGTTTACACTAAAACGTCTTGTGTCTATTTGGACAGACACTCTTATGGATGCAAAAAATATATTTGATTGCTGATTCTAATTCAATTTGGCAATCTAGTGCATTCTCCACGTTCATAGGTGTGTGTCCATTAACAAAGATACCCATTAACCGATTTTAAGGTAGAATTGTGGTTTTCTTGGGTTGAATATGAGCAGACTATATCTGTCCTTAGATGCTTTTTTATGTCAATTAGCAAAAGATTTTGTCATTGTTTTTATCTTCATAGATGTTATAGAGCATCTTCATGTTTTTTTTTTTCATTTGATACATTTAGGCAAGGGTTACTTTTGTCTGACAAAATATGCAAATACTTGCACATCAGGCTCAGTTTCATCCTATGCACCAGGGCCATAACAATTCTATCAATCACAGTTCACATTTGACTCACTATATGCTCGGCCAACAGTGTATTCCCCCACCTCAGTTGCCTGAAATGGTTCACAACCAGCAGCCTTCAACAGCTCTCAACCATATAGCTTCTCTACAGTCTCTTGGTCATGTTGGAGGGCGTCTGCATGTTATGGTGGGTTTGGTTCTTACTTCACTTTTCTCCACTTTCTACCTAATATTGAAGTTTATAATGGCTACGAGTCACTATGGTTTATCAATATTTATTTGTTCTAATGTTTTCTCCTCTTGTTAAAGTTCTTCAACTATTTTCCAAAACTGAACTGAACCATAGAGCTATACAGGCCTTTGATAGTTCTTCCCATAAAACGTTGCACCTTCAGACTACTTCCAACTCTACGGTGATAAGATAATTCTTATATGTAAACACTTTGAAACAATGTGTAGGTAGTACCTAGTGAATACACAATGGCATGACATACTGAATTTGAATCTTGCTTTTTGCACAAGTGTAAAAGAATTCATTCTACAGTTGATTATTTTAAAGATGAAATATTGATAACTATATCATCTATTTTTAAGTTTCATACTTGCATAAATGGATAATACTGCACATTTAAGTAATTCATCATGCTCATTGGATGATCATGCATTTGCTTCTTGCTTTTTACTGGACATTTGTTGATTTTGAAATCTCTGTTGCTTCACTTATTCTCTGTCATTTTTTCTACTATTTTTTTAGTTTTATTCTTTTGTAGGTTCTCCAAGGATGTACTTTCGGGCACAGCTGCAGTGCTATGAAAATATACATTTTGCCAAAGTTCATAAGTACCAGAAAAAAAAAAGAAAAAAAAAAAAAAGACAAAATGTACCTATGATGATAAACTAATGACCTGTTCAAAGCACTAAAGATAGTCATATTCTTTGGTTTGAGAAATGGAGCATAATATGCTTGTCACTTGGAAAGTTACTTCTCTAACATCTTTTTGTGGCATCAGTGATGCACTCTTCAATTACATAAATCCTAAAATCTTGCTTATCATCAGCACCGTCAAATTGGTTATCTCTAACACCGACACTAAGTTTGTGTGGTGCCACATGCAATGCATTCTTGATTGTGGAAAAATATGTGAGTATCACTTGATGTTGCAATTTTTTCTTTTCTTCGTTGTGGTTTCAGCCAACAAGTCCGGCAAAGTTCTGTGACGAATGTGGAGTTCCTTATCTCAGGGAGACCTCAAAGTTCTGCTCGGAATGTGGTACCAAGAGGTTAGGGACTTGAAATCTGCAGTCAAAGTGTGTACATTCATTCATTCATTCCCATTGTCTTCTGCTTCCAACGCCAAATTGTTGTGTAATCTATCTTCTAGCAAGAATTTTTTTTAAAATATTGATGTTGCCTCTAGTATTTATACGAAGAATAACACTTATTCAAGTGAGTTTCTAATATTTGTCTTCCAAATAATATTGGATATTTGGAGCAGTCTTTTACTTGTAAGTCAAACTCTTTTGCAAACCCATTATTTCTTTTAGCCTCTACCTAATTTAATATTGTGTCATGGTCTCGTCTAAGACGGTAAATAAACAACAGCATGGACAAGATACAAATACTTGAATCTATATATATATATATATAAAAAAGAGAAAAATAAATTCTGATTAAAGAAAAGTCAAGCAATGGATAGATCAAGGTTAATTCCAGAGAATTCATGGGAAGAACTAGAAGAAATAGCCTCACTAATCTCAGTGGTACAAGACACACTACTTTTCTGGAGGTGATCAGGAATTGGATCATTGTGCAAAGCTAAACATAGAGACAATTCACATCCATCTTCATTCGCACTACTAAACTGCTCCATCTTGCATATCCCCTTCTGCAACTACATTTACACAAGAATTAAAATTTATAATTTTAAAATGAAAAGCAAAATCCAACTGTAGCAAGACCATGCAAAATATTACTTGATATGTAAGTAATATAATAAAAAAGAGCAACTATCTCTTTAAGTAATATAGTTTAAGCATAAAACTGGACCGGACTAGCCAGATCGTCCCATTGGACTGGTACTCAGCCGTCGCTAGAGATGGACGACTATATTGGTTAGAAGCATTTTTTTCCCTTTCCATTATTAGTACAATTTTTTGGGGGGAAATTTAGGTGTAGCATCTGGTTGAAGCATAAATCCAAATGATTCTTGCTAATTTTAGAAGTCCGGCAAGGTTCATCATTTATCAGGAACATGATTTACTTATAATCTAAACTAAATATAAGGAAAACCATCTACGGTTTAGATGTCGTTATACGTTGGATTCCACAAAGTTAGAGCCCATTCGATGTATAACAGCATCACCGTACATAATTTTCCTTATATTTTAAACAAAACGAACATTTATTTACCTACATTGTTATTATTTTATGCAATAAAGTAGAACTACAATCAATTTTCGATAACAACGTACGATCAATGTGGTCAATTACCCAGTTTCTGAAGTAACAATTGAAAATTCTAGTTTTTTTGAGATGATAGTATTCTTTTAGCCAAAATGACCTATACATCAATTAAACCTAGAGGGCATTTTTATCCATTACTACATTATTGGGTAAAAAGATAATATTTTAAGGGTCTAAAAAATAATATTTCAAAATGGATAAAACAGCAACCACCAAATAAGGGTTAGCTATAATTCCATCCAAAAGTGCAAGTCTAAAAGAATAGAGTCCTAAACAGATGCATACACAAAACATTAGCCAAAGCTGGAGATTCAAAAGTTTTACCTAGTGCAACATTTACTAATGATCCTATTAAAAAAAATCTTGAATTAGATAATGAAAACTATAGGATATAACGTTTTATTTGATGGTCCGTTCAAATGAATAATAATATAATATAGTACGAAATTCAGTGCATTAAATAATGGGCTACCAAAAACCCCTATTTTTGCAGCACTATTATATTTCACAAGTCAAACTGCACGGCTTTTCTAAAGGGAGAAAAAAAAACATTTATTAGATGGGGAGAAAAATACCAGAAATTTCTGGTTTATTTATTTCTTGAGAACAAGAAGGGGGACAAGGTTATCATATTGTACAATTTTGATTTTGTGATTGAGCTAGCTCAACATGTATCCCAAAATTAATTCTTTGACTACTATAAAATTATATATTTTAATAAGTTTCAATACATCTATAATGTCATGCTTCTTTATCCATTAATATAAGATAAAAATATAAAAAATTATACCTAATCTTTTAAAATTGCTGTGAGCTTATCTGTTTCTGATATATATGTAATATTTTTATATATTAAATTCATATATTCTTTTACGTGCATTGAACATTCCATTTTGATAGTAAATTAGAATATCAAATTATCGACTAGTCCCTTACCATTTTTTATAGAATTAATACTATCACGAGACATATAATTGCACAAATTAAACTAAAAATAAAGTACTAACGTTGAATTTCATGATGTACAATCCAATGATCCATGCGACAATATGAAACAGACATTTCAATACGTCCAAAATCCTTATAATAGTATTCCTCTTTGAGAAACAAAAACACCAAGAAAAGGTAAGTAAAGAATGATAGAAAAATCGTGGAGAATGGCAACAAAAATGAGATAGAGAAATATTGACCAAACTCAAATATATCTACCAACTCTAGAAATATGCACATATATATATATGTATATGTTAGAAGTCACTCATTCCTCAACAAACAAAACCAACTATGCTCGGTTCATGCACTTTCCCCTAAATTCAAACGTTTGATATGAGAGAAGAGAGAGGTTTAGGGTATTGATTATACCTTGAAAAAGTCAGAAGGCAGGAGCAGTGCATCTGCAGCAGCACCAGCAGTGGCAGAAGAAGGGTTTTCATTTTCTTGAGGATTTTGTTGAATATGCACTCTCTTTTCTTTATCTTTTATTCCAACTTTCTCACCCATGTAATCATTATCCCCGTACGGATTCCTTTGGCTGCATTCCTCCACTTTCTCTCTCATCATCTCCACTCTCGCTCTACACACACTATTAATTTATAACTGAAAAGGAAGATGTAAAAGCAGATGCAGAAATCCAAATCCTTCTTGTTTCTCACTACCACCCCTTCTCGAAATCTGAGTCTTAGCCCTTCATTATGAACCAAAGCTGAGAGAGATGAAAAAGAGCTCACCTTTTTGTAGGAGAGAGAAACATCAGCTGGTTTTCCCCATCGCAACAGTGTTTCCTTTGCTGTGAAATGCTCATCTCTGTAAACGAATTAACACATTTGAAACTTCAGACATTGTGTATTTATTAGTACAATATATAATTTCTGAGGTGAAGAGAAATAAATGGAATGTATGATTATGCAGAGAAGTAGAATAAATGAGGGTTAGTCTTCTTTGGATATATGCCATTATTGGAAGATTTGGAGTGACTGTTTGGTCACACCAAATGCTATAAAAATGGATATTAATAATAAATGAAGTGGTCACACCCTTCCATAAAAGATATATGCAACAATTTTAGTATTTTAGTTTAGGACTAGTGTATTTTCAGAAGATTATTCAAACATATATATTACCTTGTCTGGTAGCTTCAGTCTTCATGCTTCTGTACATCTATTGAACATGAACAAGAACAAGAGAGATAATTTATGGAGAAATTGATTATAAATATTAAGATGATGAAGAAAAGTAGATTCAGACCTGTAGATGGCTTTTGACATGAGATATGGTGAGGCCTCTCACATCCATCAATTGAAGAACCAGTTTAGGAGTCGCTTCTGCTTAAACAAAATTCAACTCAATCATAAGCAAAATTACTAAAAACATCTCTCTCTCTCTCTCTCTCTGGAAATAAAGAAAAGAACAAGGAAGAAGAGTTGCGTACTATCTTGGCCGCCAAGTCGGTCAACGGCGTGGACGAAGCAGTGGTGGAGATCGGGAGTCCATCTCAAGCGCGGTACCTTTGATCTTATGTACTGCCTCACGCCATTATTCTTCCCCACGCCGTAGCTACTGCTACCCATTCTGATTCTCTCTCTCTCTCTCTCTCTCTCTACAAATTAATACTGAAGAAGAAGAAGAAGAAGTATATTCTGTAGCACCTGAGGATTGGGATACTTCAATTGCGACCTGCTTTAGTCGAAGGGAACAAATAGAAGGAATTCTCGCTTCTTCTGACCCCAATCCAGTTTAAATAATCAATTTCAGAGGGATATTCAACACAAAAATAAGAGAGAGAGAGAGAGAGAGAGAGAGAGAGATTAATAATAGGTGAAGGCGTGGAAAAAATAATAGTAGGGTAGTATGCAGCTACAGCTGCAAATTCCTGCTAAGTGAAAGTACTGTTGTATGCTGTTTAGTGAGAGAATGAGATAGGAATAGTGGCATATATGTAATGTATGTATGTGTGTATGCGTGTAGGAGGGGATGGAGAAAGATCACGAGGCATCTGATCTTCTTCTCCGCACGAAATCATTACCAAAATACAAATACCAACTGCTGCGCTGCAACACTCTGCTGCTTTCTCTCTCTCTACATCCTTTAATTGCTTTGCCAACCTTCTCATCATCACAAAACTACACCATTTCTTCTATTTTACAAATACGCTACTTTTTTTTTTTTTTTTTTTTTCTTGTAGAACAAAAGGATCAAATAACTACTCTTTCTTTCAGCCCTTTTTGTTACATTTGGTACATTGGAAGCTCATTTTTTCTAAATTCAACTACTGAATTGAATTTTGAGATTTTAAGGTAGATTTAATTTTTATGCACTAAGGGCATCCTTATCCCAGCCCCAAAAAATCCAGCTACAACTCAATTTTTGACTGTCACGTCAGTATTTTACTTTTCAGTCATAACACCATTATCTCAGCCCCAAAATTTCAGTCCCAAATCAGCCACAACTCATTTCTTATCATTTTATCATTTTTTTAATGCTTCAATTTTAGTTAGTTATTTTAATTA
>JAYDZE010564871.1:0-12361 GCA_034509125.1 Monilaria moniliformis
CTGATAATGCACGTTTATGAAAAAGATTTGATTGATATATATAGGTTAAATTAATGATATAATTCTACACATATAATTATATCTGCATTGTGGGATTTTTTTCGTAAATCGTGGAATTTAAGGAGATCCGATGATTTTCGGATTTTTCCTAAAATCGTGGAATCTTTTTGTACAATTATGCCCATTAATGATGTTTGTATAAAACAATAATGATATGTTTTTTCCTACAATCTAGTCCGTCAAATTCCAGATCCTATGGTGTATATTAGTTCTTAGTTATGCATCTAAGAGGTGTTCTTATTTTAACACACCCATATATATATATATCACTTTTAATTTGATTATTTTTATATTGTAATAATATAGAAACGCTAGTGGGAGATAAGATTAGTGAGTAAGATTCTCATGTCACTTTGTAAACTCATGTCACGTTTAAGGTTTTATAATCTCGTATCTATCAACATGAACCCCACAATTAGGCTTCCGTTTTTTTATATGTGAGAGCTACAAAAAGTTCTTTTCAATGAGGATTTATTATTATATTTATTATTAATTATTAAAATGACTGTTTTTAATATTATACATATATTATTATAGGAGTAGAGAATACTGTTCAGTTAACCGACCATTTTCTATACAAAACATAACTCATCATACGATTTTTACTCTCTTTATATGTTTTGTGGATGGATAATTTTTCTCCATAGCTAAAATGAAAATAACATTTCATGCAACCCATTTTCCCTTAATTTAACTTCATATTTTCCAATTTACAGACTTGGGATAAAAATATATATGATAAAAAATATTGATTTTCTTTTATCTCTCATTTTTTATAATAAATTTATAATAAAGACTCGTTTTTTATAATAAGTTTGCAATAAAAGAGAATGCATTTTGCAATAAAAGAGAATGCAAACTAGTATGAAATTGCAATAGAGAATCCAATCCGGATATTCAGATTAGTGATTGCAATATGAGCCGCGTGTTCATCTCTTTCAACATAGACTCCCATTTCTTTCTTCCACGACCTCTCTCTCTCTCTCTCTCTCTCTCTGATCAAGTCCAGAAAGGAAAATTCAAAACTGATAATTATTGAAGGCCCCTTTTTCCCCTCTATAAATATCTATCTACTCCAATCATACTCGACATCAATTTTACACGCATCGTATTCCTTTTCGATGCCTCTCTATCTCAAAAAGCCCTCTCTTGTTCATCTCTTGACAACGTGAGAGCATTTTCACAAAATTTGCTTTCAAACATCCAAATTTCACCATCAAACCTCTCATTTTTGCCTAATCTCCTTCCAATTGCAAAAAAGTAAGTTGCTCGGTTTTTAATTCTTCAATTCAACACCTACCATGCAAGTTCTAGCCATCATATATATAGATTCTTAGTTAATCATGCATCATAATACTTCAAATATTAATCATTAGTGCAATCGCCATGCAACCGAAATGATTCATTCAATTCGATGCTTGCAATGCAGCAGAAACCGAAGGTTGAGGATTAGAGTTGAGTTACAAACTCGTTCAGAATGGTGGCCTCCGTGAATGACTCGAAGCATATGAACCAAGTAAGCAAAGTATTTTCTAAATGTAGAAAAAGTGTTAGTTTATTTAAATCACGAGCATAAACGTGGTGCCTATGAGTAGAAACATGCGGTGTCGTAGAAATTGCAAAATTGCAAGAAGCATAACCACTAAATATTGTTTTTTTCTTTTCCTTTTCTAGTGCAGTAGACATGTTACATGTGCACTCTGTATTTTTGTTCTTCCCCTTTATCCCTTTCGAGTACAAATTAAACCCAAATTAGGCTTAATGTGGGGGACAAGAACATAATATAGTCAAACATTGTCTTATAATCATGTATTTATCATATATGTCTGTGTCCGAGTATACAATATTCTCGATGGAGCCCATGATCCGAATTCAAATAAATCAAGATTAATTGATCGTCTAAGTCAATGTTACAACCCCACAAACAAAATATGCACTTTTTTTATATCTATTTTTTTTCTAATTGACCAAATATTACATATCTACAAATCGAATTTTGTTTCCTTATCATTTATTCTTTTTACATTGATATGTTGTGAAACTAAGTTGCATAGAGTGATGGGGTCCTGCTATAAAGGAATATTATAGTGAATTATTTATTGAAAGCTTCGAGTTTTACAGCACAAATATTATTCAAACTTGACACCTACCCCATCACCACCCACATACGTAGTAAAGGACAGGATATGACATTGTCTTCAAACTCATCAATACCGTGCGAATGCAGATACATAATACAACGTTTTCATCGATGACAAAACAAAAAAGTTTGGCACCAACAAAAAAAATTTGTATTCCTTTCTTTTTCCAAGAAAACTTTAGTGTTTCTATCACCTTCTCTTCTTGTCATTTTCATCAATTATATATTATAATTAAATTCTGCGTAGCGTGACAAGATTAACTTTCAAGCCCATAATCAATGTAGATCTACCTTAGTATTTGATCTCTGTTTTATTTTTAAATATATTTTTTCCTATTTATCCACTAAATTAATAAATCCCCAAAACCCACAAAATTATAATAATAATAATAATAATAATAATTTCCTTTTTCAGCCGGTGAGAATGGAAGAATCGCCTGATCCACCATTCGAGACAACATACAAGAGCCTCTTTGACGATGTGACGGCGGCGCCGGAGGTCTCCGCTGTGGCGGAATGCGAGCTGCCGATGATTGACCTCAATGAGCTGAACCTCGGCGACTTCTCGAGGCGGGCATGCAAGAAGAAGATTGCTCGAGCTTCACAGGAATGGGGTTTTTTCCAAGTGATAAATCATGGGATTTCTAGAGAGGTTTTGGAGAAGATGAGGGAGGAGCAAGTGAAGCTTTTCGCGAAGCCCTTCTCCGACAAGGCGGCGTACAAGGATTCAAACTTCTCGGCGGGGAGTTACCGGTGGGGGACGCCGTTGGCGACGTGCCTGAGGCAGCTGTCGTGGTCGGAGGCCTTTCATGTGTCGCTTAGTGACGTACTTGGCTCACATCAGATCCACAACAACCTCAGGTAATTAATTTGATCGCTCGATTATAAATTAGTGTCTTATTTGGAGATGAAAAATAAGAAGCTCATTTAAGAATTTTTTATGGTAAAATGATGCCACACTTTTTAGTTGAACTTGAAGCCACATGCATAAAGAGAATGATGCCAACACTTTTTTTTTCTTTCTCTTTTATGTTTTGTGTTTCATTTCGTACTAGGTGGAACCTATGAATAGACAATATGGGGAGTTGGCATGAAGTTATAGGGCAATGGATTGAGAATGGCTTCATTTACAAAAATGTGAAAATTATGACTGTTTTGGAGGACAATCTAATCGACTGATTGATCTGACATCTCATAGATTCTTTTGAAATTGATAATTTCTTTTGTTTCTTTAATCCCTGTAGTTTCACTTATGTAGTTTATTACTATATATAAAACTTTCGAATATTAAAAATATGCTCCTTTTGTTCGTTTTGGATTAGGGCCAAGAACATGACCAACTCATTACAAGTTCTAAAGTTAATTATCTAACTATATATTATTAAAACGAAATGTGACGGTTCAGTGTAACTTCATAATATGTATACATATTATATATTCTTTACATGACACTTCATTTCTGACACTTGTTTCTGTAAACTTGTTATTGAAAAGTGTTTGTAACGATGGCGACATGGGCCAAAATGGCATTGCTCTGATTGTGCCTAATTGTGAGACATCTTAAATGCATAGCGCCTTACACGTGTCGTCCCTCCATGCATGCTGTTGTATGTCGACCCCGTTTAATTCATTAATTTCATTCACTCAGGACTTAGGTAAAAATGAAATATAATATTTTTCTCGTAAATTTCAGCTCAATAATGGAGCAATTTGCGACAATGGTGTCTGAATTATCTCAGAAACTGGTGGACATATTGGCATCAGAATTAGGGCAGAAATCAGAATTCTTCAAAGAGAAATGTGTGGCAAGCACATGTTACCTTCGATTAAACAGATACCCAGCGTGCCCTATTTTCCCAGAGATGTTCGGAATAATGCCACACACTGACAGTGACTTCATCACAGTGTTACACCAAGACCAAATCGGTGGACTCCAACTTGTCAAAGATGGCAGCTGGTTTGCTGTCAAACCTAATCCTCAAGCCCTTGTTATCAACATTGGGGATTTGTTTCAGGTACCCCTCTACTACAAGCCACTTTCATATTATACAGATTATCAATGTATATACATAGTAATTTCTAGCTTAAAATATTGTTTTGTCTCTAATTCACAAGTTCATAAGGTTTTGGTTGTGAGTAAATTAAGGTGGATTTACTACAAATAAGCATCTTAGTCGTATATTATAGAAAATAAAGATAATTTACAACTGTTTAGTCGTGATTTTCTAATTCACAACTATTTGGTTGTGCATTTCACAACCAAACCTAAGTTAGATATTATTAGAAGGTGAAATAGTAACAACAGCTATTTTTATTTTTATCTATTTATGTTACTGACTATTTTTTATTCTTACCATCTTACAATGACTATTTTGACAATTCTCTTTTTTGTAGCATCATTTTTTTTTTTTTTTTTGTATTTGACTCTTTAAATCACCCCCTCCCTAATTCTAGCTAAAAGATCCTCCCAAATTTTCCTCCTTTACTAGTTTTTATCTAAGTCTTCTTGGTGCATACCTTGCATTTGGACAATTTTTTAGCATGAGAAAATGCAAACAAAAAATTACGAAAAATGGTCCTTTTTTTTTTTATTATTATTATGGAATATACCATTCTTCCACAATTTTAATTTTCTTTCTTGCTTGATGTGATATTGTCCGTTTTAGGCCTCCTAGGTAAGTACAATAGTCATTAGTTACGAGCATGGAATACATTTATAATAATGCGGTTTTTTGTATTTTACTTAGAGGTGGGAAAAAATAACGAAATACCGGCATACCAGACTCGTACCGAAAAAATAACAAAAATGTCGAAATTTCGGTATACCGTGAATTTCAGTAAGGTATGATACCGTACCGGAAGGTTACGGTACGGTAACAGTTTAAATTTCAGTATACCGTGGTATACCAAAAATTTAGTATATACCGAAAAATACGGTATATACCAATAAAATGGTAAACGATATATACAAATATACAGTATAAATTGTATTATCTTACCATCATATATATATATTTATATTAAATAAATTTATAGTATCAATAAATTTTTATAATAAAA
The DNA here is from genome assembly GCA_034509125.1 of Monilaria moniliformis. Lineage (NCBI taxonomy): Eukaryota > Viridiplantae > Streptophyta > Magnoliopsida > Caryophyllales > Aizoaceae > Monilaria > Monilaria moniliformis. The sequence continues at coordinate 5,261 of JAYDZE010564871.1, forward strand.
AAATTATTTATAATATTATACAATTTCGGTATGAAACGGTATTTCGGTATGACGGTATGTCGTATTCAGGGTATACTAGATTTGGTACGACATACTGAAAATACGGTACGGTAACAGTATTGAAAATTTTGCATACCGAAATTCGGTGTACCGAAAAATTCGTTAAGGTAACGGTATGGTATATACTCATACCGACATTTTCGATACGATATACGGTATAACAGTTCCAGTATGGTATACCATACCGATCCGCCCCTAATTTTACCTACTAAACTCCCCCTTGTCTAGCTATTTTCTATCAAAGTCTTCTTCCAGCCCTTGCATTCAGAAAATTTTACATGAAAAAAAATGCAAATAAACAAATAATTTGTGGAAAGTGAATTTTTATTTATTTTTGAATAGTAACTCAGTGCGAAAAGGCACATAATACTATTAGAGAAAATTATAATAACCACTTAGTATGATATCTAATGGTTTGAATCTAAGTTTGTATGTGCTTTTTAAGATGTTGTTCTCACTTATAAGTCCAATAGGTAATTTTCATGTCTAATAAATATATATGGAATTTTGATGGGATGGCATATATGTATACAAATAGAAAGAAAATGAAGCTATTGCCATATAAAAATTAATTGGGATCGGAAATGAATTTTGCAGGCGTGGAGTAATAACGTGTATAAAAGCGTGGAGCATAGGGTTGTGGCTAACCCTCTATATGAAAGGTTCTCAACGGCATACTTCTTCTGCCCATCATACGACACCGTTATAGCAAGTGGCGTTGAGCCTTGTGTTTATAGAAGCTTTAGCTTTGGAGAATACAGGAAACAAGTCCAAGAAGATGTCAAGATTTTTGGGCACAAAATTGGACTCCCAAGGTTTCTCCTACAACCTCACTAGCCTCCACCCGATTGAGTTTTTGGTAGTCGGGATCCTCTATTTTCAATTATTCTTTTTCATCAATATATATACTTGTAGTGCATGTCGATGAATGTTGGGAAGAGATGAAACACCGTTTGCAGCAGAAGATCTTGTTCTTGTAAATTTTTAGTATCGAAAAATATATAGGACAAGTTGTTAGGTGGTAGCTAGTTTCTCAGAAATGTATGTAACAACGTGGAAACTAATTAAATACAGGTTGTTGGAAATTACTAGATCATATGAAAGAGAAATTTTATAAGATAATAATATAGCTATTCTTTGCCTCGACAAGTAGTTTTTTAGGTCTATGCCTAAGCAGTATGTTTTGGATTACTTCTTATTATAATGCATTGTGCTCAACTGAATATTTCTGCGGTATATCATGTAACTTATATATTGTTAATTTAATCAATTGTCAATTCATTGCTTGATATTCAAAGATTAAGAGGGGCTTGCTCACCACAAAAGTTTTGGGTGCCTATATTATATCTGTATTAATTATATATGCCGAGATCTTATTAGATAGAAAAATGTTATCTGCACGTAAGGATTCAGCAAGGCGATTCATCTTTTTTATTGTTGTACTCTCGATCTTGGGCCATAATTACAGTTTTGGTACAGTTTGGGATTTTAAAAAGGGAAAAATATCATTTAAATCATAATTTTACGTTGACTTTTGGTTAATCTCATAATTTTTATATCACCATCGGTTTCACTGGAATTTGCATGGGTGGAACAATTGTGAAATATAGTAAAGTCATGGTTTTATTAGTATGATTTATAAGTTATTGGATTAACTAAAAGTCAACACAAATTAGTTGTGATTTATATGACAATTATCTTTTTAAAATAATACACATAAGCGCAACGTCATTAAAATAAATACACGTAAGCGTCGGAAAATCTGGCCGTGGGACAATTAAGAAAACATGAAAAGTTATGATTTTATTTTCTGGTTTCAAAAGTTATGGAATTGACCAGAAATCAACGCAAAATTATGATTTAAATGACAATTATCCCTTTAAAAAATATAAATTTAAAATATTTTTTGGAAATATATCAATGTTTGGATCCTAAGCTATTCTCACTTTTGATGCTTAGGTGAAAAAAAATCCACACGAGAGTCAGGCGATGTGCATGAGTCATCTTTCTGTTGATGTCGGACTCTCGATCCCAGTCCATAGTTACAATTTTTTTTTTTGAAATTTGGGTTTTTTGATGGTAAAATCTAATTTTGTAAGGTACGTTTAGTTTCATGTTAATGAATAATAATTATAAATATAGTTGTATTACAGTATTACCCTTCCCTAGTAAAATGATTGAGAAGTGTATGAAATAAAACTCATTTTATTTAGGTATAAGTGCATCTATCATCTTAGGGCTCTCAATTTCTTATTATGAAATATTACAAGATCTACTTATAAAAAGAGAACTTACGCACCCAAAAGTTAAGAACACTAGCGTAAAATTTTAAATAATACAAACTTAATGAAAATCTTATTTGAAATTTGTGTATTTTTATTAAAAAACGAAATAGTAATTTAGTCAATTTTTGGGGCATAAACTACATATATTTATAAAAGTGTGCCTTTTTCGTACACAACTTACGAAAGTGGCCATTTTTAATTCTCAGCCAACAAAATACATATAGATTTTTTTTATGAAGAAAAGAAAAGTAATAAAGTCATCTTCCATTCTAAGGGCATTCGTAATGGGCGTATCCCAACTCACCACCCGGGACGGGACAGGCACGGAACGCGCTGTAAGGGCGGGCGCGGGTCGGGCGTCGCAACAAAATTTTATTTAGTAAAAACCAAAATTCTATTTTCTATTTTTGTAGAAATTAAAAAACCAACCTTTTTATGACAATTTTCAACAGTGGTGAATGATTATATTGATAATCACTTCCACCACATTCTCTTTTGATGTATTTTCAATTTGGGATAAATATGTGGTATAAATAGGTAGGACCAAAGTGTATGATATGTTAAATTTTCAATGTGGGATGAATTAATCACTTCCAGCACACTTTCTTTTTAACTATATAATTATTTATGTTGCCTTAATTATAAAATTGATAGTTGGTCTAGTTGTAAAAGACTTTTATTAAACTAATAGATCTTAGGTTCAAAAGCCAATTCCATTAATTATTATATTTTGATTTTTTTTCTTTATTTTATTTATTTCCATTTTATTTTGTTTATTTTTGTTCTCTATTTTTCTTACTTAAAAAAAATTACTCTTTTAAAAAATACACCAATTTGATTAAACATATATAAATATATTAATTCATAGAAATGTATCATGTAAATATCAAATTTATGATTGTATGTTTATTATTATAATATGTCATAAATATAAGAAATAAGAATTTCGCCTATTTTATTAAATCGCAAAATGAATTTAATTAGAATATGTAATAAATATAAGAAATAATAAATACATAAAAAATTAAAATATGGGAACCATGAATAGTTAACGGAATGGATGGTTAAGGGATGAGCAGCGTAGGTTTTGTCTCTTAGTTAAGGGATGAAGTAAAAAGTGTTGTGGGGCCCATGAATAGTAGATAAATAGTGTAAGGGAAGAGATGGTTAAAAGATGATATTGTGGATGACCTAAATAATTAAATGAGTTCATGACTAGGGGTGCCCATGGTTCCGAAACCGTAAACAAACCATGAAGCTAAGGTCATCCTTATCCCAACCCTAAAAATACCAGCAACAACTCGATTTCCAATTGCCACGACAACATTTCACTTTTCGGCTACAACACCATTATCCCAGCCCCAAATCAGCCACAACTCTATTATTATTATTTTATTATTATTTTACTCTTTAATTTTATATATTTATTTGAATTAAGTTATTTGTAAAATGAAGACAACACATTCGAAAAGTACTTAATTTTAAATCCTAAATTACATAAATAAAAAATAAAATGACATAATTGAAATTCCAAATATTACATAGATAAAATGACCTAAAATATTCTAATTTATTTCTAATTTCTTTTCAAGGAGGGCGACCAACTTGGCATGCTGTCGAATTTGCACTTCGTTCATGTCTGAAGTGTCCTTGAAAACTACATTCTGATACTCCTTCAGCAATACTGCCTGAGTCATGTCGTCCACCGACGGGTCTCGATTTCCAGCACTGTCTTCTGGCGCATTTCCCTTTCCTTCTCGCCCCATTCTGTACCATAGGACATACCGGTGACTGTTGGCTAGTATTTTCATCCATCGAAGTATTCAAACCGAATGCATTGACCTCTCCGCTTGTAGAGTATTGGCCGGAGGCGGTGTGCTTGGCTTTTTTAGGGCCAGATAAGGAGTCGGTGCCGCCGAAAAATTTGAGGTGATTTCGCACAATTGTCCACACCTCCTCGTACTTGAACTATATCAGTTCCTCGTTGTAGAAGGTAGCGTGGGCTTGCTCGCGAATGCTTTCCCAACTATGGCCACAAGACCATATATTCTGGAGGTTGTTGATGTAGCCGGCGAATAAGTGGCGTCACGATCAGACAAACTATTAGTATTTTCTGAATATATATTAATATTATTATTAATTCGACCAGTTAACGAATTTCAATATTTATATATGCTGTTTATAATCAACAATCATGTTTTAAAAACTATGGTATATATATATATATATATATATATAAGTGCAAAATATGAACAATAGTTAATCGCAACCAGTATATATGTATACATCAAAGTCCTGACATACAACATGTACTATTATGTCCATCTATTTACCAAAAAAGGACAGTAACTTGACGAAGTCGCAACTGCTGGACTAACGAAGACCTAATCTGCAAAAGATAGTCTTTAGTGGGTTGAGCTTACTAGCTCAGTAGTATATTAAATGTTAGAACTAAATTTCTAAAATTAAATAAATTGTATGCAACCTATAATTATAATATATGAATCTATTTTTCAATTTTATCAGACAGAATAGTAATTCTTACTCCATATCAGATAAATAATAATCTCAACAGTAAAACCCAATTCAGAACGCCACATATGTATATAACAGAGAATACACAGTAACATTTTTTTTATCAGAACACACCTAAACACATATAGCCCCAAAATATGTTGAGTGACTAACACGGGTACGTGGACCAGATACAGATCACCCAATCAAGGCGCATATTACCCATAAGGGCGCAGATTACCTCAAAAGGCATAAATAGTCAAGTCAGATAACCACAAGGGCGTATAACAGGCAATTAGATCACCACAACGGCGTATATCGAATCAGATCACCACAAATGGCGGATATCAGAAAACAGGTGACCCTCGCTTTGGTTATCCAGAAGACGAGTGATTGAATATGCAGTACTGCTGTCCTATGACATGCCAATTATACCAAATGAGACACTCTAACACGTGGCGTAAACAAATATATCATATTTTTAAATTATTATCGATATCCAGTCACAATTTAACAATAACAATCAGACAAAATTTTCACATTTATCACATAATATTCAAATTCTAACCAGAGCATAGCATATAGGCATACTATAATTCATGTCTTCAATAATTTTTGTTTTATATGCAGTCGCGTGAATTTAATTCAATAAATAAAGGTCTAACATCTAATACATTACCTCGTGAAATAAAACGTCTGGATCAAAGCTCATCCTATTTATGAATATTATCTTTTCCCTAGCTGTTGCTCGAAGCTCGATCATCTTAAATGAAAATTATATATCAATTAATAACATTATATAATTATTACAATACCTATGAATATTTTATACCTAATTATTCTATTTTAATTAGATATTAGTTTATTTATTTTAGCAATTCATTTATCATAAATAGCATTAGATGGTAATTTATAAGTCAATTTAGGTTAACATTTAAATATTATTTATCATAGATTTAAATTTTAAAACCCAATTATTAATTAAGTATAGGCTCAGTTCATTATTACATTTTTGGGCCAATCTTTAATTTTTCCTCTTCATTCTTAATCAACCGTGAATTCCCTTCTTGTTCCTTAAACAACCGAGAGATTCCTCTTCTTCTATCCTTAACTAACGATCCCTCAATACCCCATAACTATCGGTCCTTTCCAACAGGCTCAAATTATACCAATTTCTAATTTTGATTTCATAATTTTCGGTGTCCTTCAATTTAATCCCAAACTATTCTAACTTCCATTTCAATTTAGTCATTCATTTCTTTCTATATATCAAATCTCTATATATTCAAAATTGAAACCAACTAATTAAATAATGAACAAGAGCCAACACAAATATATATGTATACTTGTGTGTGTGTATTCGGAATAGGCGTAACTTGGCAAGGAAACATTGGAGCTGGAAAGAAGCAGGAATTTGCGGTGTTGACGGCGGAGCAACGGCGAAGGGACGGTGGCGCAGAATGGTGGCTGTAGAGATGAAAGCATAGAAGGGGAAAATATTTGTGTATGTACGTGTCTCGGAGGACGCGTAGAAGGAGCGGCCGAAGGGAGATATATATAGATGAGACGGCGACGGCTGCTTGGACAGTGACGACGGCATTGTGCGGTGGCAGTGATGTTTCTCCGATGAGTACAGAGAGGAACCGAGAAAGGAGGAATTGAGGAAGAAGATAAAGATGCTTGTGAGAGAGAGAAACGAAGTGTTTTCTTTTTGTTGTTGTGGGAAACCGATGAGAGAGAGATTAAGAGAGAGAGAGAGAGAGGTGATGTAATGTGTATGTGTATGTGTATGTGTATGTGTATGTGTAGGTGTAGCCTAGAGAGAGAGGGGAAATTGATCATCTTCCAGTCTTAGTCAACACTCAATTGACACCTTGTACTATTCCTATCCTAGTCATAGTCTAGAAATAGGACACATGTCCTTTTCTTTTCTTTCCTCAATATTAAAATCGAGAGGTCGGGAGAAATCTAACAAATCTTATTATTTATGATAACTGGTCCGGTTCCGGTTAACCGGAACTAGGGGTAATAACCGGTCCGATTCAGATTAACCGGAACCGAAAATTCGGGTACCCGGTATCGGAATTGCCGGAATTTTAGGAACCGGAACCGGAACCAGATAAGTTATCAGGTTTCCGGTTCCGGTTCCGGTCCGGTACCGGTTCCCCCGATTTACCGGTTATAGAACCGGTTTTCATATATATATATAAATATATATATATATATATATTTTTAAATCATA
>JAYDZE010564882.1:0-12360 GCA_034509125.1 Monilaria moniliformis
TTATTAAAATTATAAATAGCATTTATAATTGAAAAGGGTAAAAAAGTCATTACACATCTTATCTATAATATAATCATACCTACCAAACACTCCATTTATTTTTATCCTACTTTGTATCTTACTTACCAAACAACATACTAAAATCCTTATCTTTATTTCTAACACAAATTTTATCCTAAATACTAACAAGATTTAACTATCTACACAATCCTAACATGATTTAACTATCCTCCACAATCCTAACATGACTACCAAACTTAGTGTTTAGAATTTAGAAATTATAATCTAAAATCTAATTTAGGGCTCCTTAAAAATCGGGTATTATATCGGGTATCAGATATTTCGATACCCGATACCTGAAAAATGTAATATTTTATATCTGATCCCGAACCTGTCAGCACTTATTGCGGGTATTGGATACCCGATATCCGCTATCCATATTTGCACCGCAAGTTGTATACCAAATCAATAATTATATTTGACAAAAAAATAGTAATTGTTGGTCATATATGATTGTATGACATAACTATAAATTTTCCTCGAAGTATAATTTTATTCGAATTAAATTTATTTACCAACTATACACTTCATATAAAGTGTGACTACCTCTGTGGCCCATCGAATTTTGACGGGATATTATTTGACGTTAAGCTTTATTAGAGGTGTTAAACCGGGTTCGGCTAATCGGATTTCACCCAATCCGACCCGATACTCGCATGGAGAAGGGTACCCACAGACCGCAAAAAACAAGTACAGAGTCGGGATCATGTATTAAAAATCTCTACTTTTTGGTGTCGGATAATACCCGCTGATATTTGAGTATACTTGGTCCGTACCATTATAAATATATATGCATAATTAAAAATCTTAATTTTCTATTCTCTCTCAACCAACAGCAACAGCGCCGCACATCTCCTCACATCTCCGTCTTTTGTCTTCTCTCGTGCTCCTCTTCTATTCACTTTGTTATCTCTATTTTCTATCTCTTTCGTTATCTCTGTTGGAAGTCTCTTGTATCTTCATCTTCGTCCTAATGTGCCACCGATATGCTCGCATCAACCTCTTCGTCCCATTCATTCGCTTGGCAGCCTATTCCGCCCGCCCCGCTTCCATCGCTCGTTTCTATCTTCTTTGCACTGCCCCATCACCACCGACCCCATACCCCTACCATTTCGTCGATGCAAGCTCCCCAACCCACTCCACAACTTCAGGCGCAAGATCATAAGATCATAAAATCCGCCGTCTCTCTTTCACCTCTCACTCTCTCTGCAATTTCCAAGATCTAAAACATTTTTTTGGTTTGAAAATTGTGTAAAAATTGAAATAAAAACAGGTGGGAACTTGAAAAAATTAAAAGGGACCTTTCGATGTTCATGAGAAAATTGGGTATTGCGGGTATTATGGTACCTGAAATGCTTAGTCGGGTCGTGATCGGTGTCACTAAAAGTGGGAAAATAGGACGCAGGTTCAAATAAGGTCTGGTAACCAACCTGACTCGATTAGACACCCCTAGGTTTTATAAGTAAAAAATCGAATTAATTGTATGTATATTACTAAACTTCCAGATGATAATCAAACCTAAGTATAAACTTGTGACAAACACTATTTTTCCAAGCAAATTCGACGCAAAAACAGTCATTAAAAACCCCGATAAATATGAGTTGATTGTGAAGAGAGAGGTGAGAGGGGGAATTGAGTTTTTTATTTTTAATTTTAATATTCAAAATGATGTCGTTTTGATAGATTCAATTGCCACTTAAGATTCGATTTTGCCATGTAAGTTTTCAATTTGGCCGGAATTGGTTTGCCACGTAGTTTCAATTTAGCCGGTTGTAAATCGTCGAAATTACTAGGTTATAGTTTATGAGTTTTTGGCCACTTTTTATTTGCCATAAAAACTGGAATTAGGTCATAATTCGTGATTTCAGCAATTAATAGCTTATTATTAATTATGATATAGAATAATAATTTGAAGTTAAAAATCTGAAATCTCTTCTCTCTCCCATTTCTCAAAATTGCGCCGCCTGCTTCGGTGCTTCGCCTCCACGCCGCCGCGTACTGCTCTTCCACAGTACGTGCCGCCGTCGCCTGCTCCCATCCGCACTGCGGTCGCCTGCTGGCCCTCTCTATCTCTGTGTTCTCGCCCCCAGCCGAAATCCTAGTTCTTCCTCTCACCTCTGCGGCTGCGCTCGCCGCTCTCGCTTCTCTGTTCTCTGCAGCTCGAATAGGACTGCGCCTCTCTGTTCTCTGTCCTTTACAACTCGGATACGACCGCGCTTCCAAGTCGCCGCCCTGAACCGCGCCTGTTGCTGCTCCGCCTCACCTCACTCTCTCTCTCTCAAATTAAGGTATGTATATGGAGTGGTTGTATCAGCGTATGATGTGTATGTTGTCGGCATATGTGGACTTGTGGAGGTGTGTGTGCGGTGTATGCAATTGGGCAATTGTGTATGCCAATAAATTTTAGCAATTCAATCGCAGGCTCGCAGCATTTCAATTGGGTAATTAATTAAGAATAGAAATTCGGTTTAAACCGAACCAAATTAAAAAATTCGATTCGTGTAAACGGTTGGTTCGGGTTCGATTTTTAAACCTAGTTCGGGTTCAGGTCGGGCCGTCGCCCATATATTCACAAACAGAAAATCGAACTTATCAACCCTCAAAATTTCTGCGGCAAAAAGCAATCCAATTTTACAAATCGGAAAACGTTCTTTTTTTCTTCCTCATTGTTTCAATTCACCTTTCACAGTGAAAAAATGGCGTCGGAGTCTGCCGAGAAGAAGAAAGCTTATCGGAAGTTGAAGAAGCGAGCTCGAGGCGAGTTGGACCAGCAGCTCGAACGGTTGGAGTCACTGCCGTGGAGCTCTTCGCTTCCAACGAGTAATGGCGACGCCGACGATGATCTCTCTCTCTTCATCGGCTCTAACGAACTCGAAGGAGGTCCGTTTCTGATTAATTCTGTTATCTGTGTCTAATTAGTTAGTTCTATGTCGAAGTAGTGTGATTGTTTGAATGCTACAGCTTTCTTTTGCTGGTAGGAATTTATAGGTGGATATGAAGTCAGGAGTACTTCTTTTTAATCTAGGTTAAGTTTTTCTTATCTTATTTAACAGTAATTTATGCAATGACTTTAAATGCTCTTTTGCTGTATAAATTTATGCTGGTATATTTTGTAACCAAATAAATTTCCGACTTGCACCGTTTTTCTCATAAGTATTTTTTACTTGAACTTCTTGGATAACTACTAAAGATGATGATTTCACGATCATACGAATATATGAACTTTCTTCTTGATTTTATCTTAGGTTAGTTTAGAGGTAAACAGGAGTTTTTGTTTGAGGATCTTTTTAAAATTTCATCTTATGTAGGAACTTGTAATTGGTGATTTTTGGCTTGGGGCTAAATTAATTTCCATGGTTGCAGGATTTCTTACACTTGAAGAGATTGATGAAGCAGAGTATGGGTTGGAAATTCCCAATGTCAAGGTTGAAACTGAGAGAAAAAAGTTAAAAGGAAAAAAAGAACCAAATAGAAGTAAGCTAAATGAAGGGGATGCTGAGCTTTCTGGTGAATGTAGTGATAAGGATGAAGAAAGCAAAGAGGATGATGAGAAGAAGCAGAAAAAGAAGAAAATGAAGAAGAAGGAGGGGAAGAAAAAGAAAAAAGATAATCACAAGAATGACGAGACAAATAAAGCACAGGAAAATGCAGAGAAAGGTACTGGTTTGTATTCATTATGATTGTACAATGTTTGTTGTAGTTTCGTAGAGTTGGGGGATTTTTTGGGTCTCATGAATAGGAACTAGACTAAGCTTGGGGAACCTCATATGCTATATCTTGTGAGACATGAGACGATTCAGATTTACTTTATGAAATTTGTTAAAAATTAAGTAGTTGATGTTTTGACTTTCTGTTAATAAATTTCACTAATTTGATTCCCCATATCCGTATACTAAGTTTCCCTCTACTTAAATTTACTACCTGCAATATGGTATCCTTTCAAAGATTTCAGTGTGACAACAAGTATTTAAGAAATTTGGTTCCATGTTGTGAGATGCCAGGCCTTGGTTTGATATCATATTACATTCTTCGTGCATCACACTTGGTTTTTATTTCCTTGTTTCTATATTTTGGTTATCATTTTCTGGGTTTTGGTTAAGCTCTGTAGTCACTTTTCCATGTATGTGTGTGAAACTAATTTCACTTGATGATGATATTAGCAATTTGATTTCTTATTACTTTTATGAAGAAAGAGTTGAGCTAGAGATGTACTTGTCCAAGGAGTCGGTTTTAGCTGCTTGTATTGTGTGACATCATTGTGAGTCTTTAGAATTGTTTCCTCTAACATAATAAATTGCTTTCAGCTAGTGATGAAAAGGATGATTGCAATATTGAAGTGGAATTAATTGACGAAGATGAATATTATGCATGGAATGAGTTGAGACTTCATCCCATGATTATGAAATCAATATACAGGCTCAAGTTTAAGGAACCCACTCCAATACAAAAAGCTTGTATTCCTGCTGCTGCTCATCAAGGGAAGGTTGAATTCTAATTAGGTTGGCGTTGCATTAGATAGTGACAACTATGCATTATACTGATGATTTTGTTGGCTTGACAGGATGTAATTGGTGCTGCTGAGACAGGATCTGGTAAAACACTTGCCTTTGGGTTGCCCATCTTACAGCGTCTTCTGGAAGAACGAGAAAAGGTAGAGAGGCTCATGGTTGAAAAAGCAGATGCCAGCGATGGGATTGCTCCACAAGGTGTTCTACGCGCTCTCATTGTTACCCCTACGAGGGAGCTTGCACTTCAGGTTCTCAATACTTCTTTACTTTGGTGATTTCTCTATAATCTGCTAAATAGCTACTTGAGTAGGGAGAGAAATCGTGTAAAATTCTGACCTCAAGTAACTGTCGTTCAATCTGTAGTTTATTTAATATATTACTTAGTTATATTAAAACAATACAATGTGTCCCTTATTGAAGGTGACAGATCATCTCAAGGCAGTTGCATTAGGCACCAATGTTAGGGTAGTTCCTATTGTTGGTGGCATGTCAACTGAGAAGCAGGAAAGACTTTTGAGAGGAAGGCCTGAAATTGTTGTTGGAACACCAGGAAGACTGTGGGAACTTATGTCAGGTGGAGAACTGCACCTTGTGGAGGTAAGACTGAAATTAAGAGGCACTCATCGTTGTTAGGCAAATTGATATATAGGTCTCACTAGAATTTCTTCAATTCTTTAGCAAAAAAGCATACAGCTTATTCTGAGTTTGCCGTGGCAGTCCCCATTTTATTTTTTGACAAATGTATTCATTTTCTCATTTAAGCGGTTTGATGTTTTCTTAAGTTGATTGTGATAACATAGTAACAACCAGAAATAAACTTGGAGCAGTCCTTGTTTCTATCTTTTTTAATGAAATGGATACTCTGCTTGTTTAAAAAGAATCTGAAGCATCTGGTACTTTCTGTGTTATGTCCCTATATATACCATGAGGAATATGCCTCTTATATTAAACAATTAAATACTTGTCGTGCTAAGGAATTTAATTGGTCAACCATTCGATCTTGGTCATTATTTCCGAAGGTCGATGCAGCTTATGTTCGAGTTTAGACTTTTTATGCTTATATTTCCATGATGTAAGTGTGCGGGTTCATATATATATAATTTTTTATTATTGCAGATGCACTGCTTGTCATTTTTTGTGCTGGATGAGGCTGACCGCATGATTGAAGCTGGTCATTTCCGTGAGTTACAGTCCATTATTGACATGCTTCCAATGAACAAGGAATCAACTGAGAGTCAGCCTGAGAATACACACAACTGTGTGACTCTTGCAAACCTTCCTAGGAAGAAAAGACAAACCTTTGTGTTTTCTGCAACTCTAGCATTATCAGCTGATTTCCGTAAGAAGTTGAAGCATGGATCTTTGCGTGCAAAAAAAGATGATCTTAGTTCATTTGAGACCCTTTCACAGAGAGCTGGAATGAGACCTAACACTGCTATAGTGGATCTAACTAGCTCTTCAATTTTAGCAAACAAGCTCGTGGAATCAGTCATTGAGTATGTTTACCCCGTATATCTCTATATAATCAGATCCTTGTGCTAACCATGCTTCATATAATTCTAACAAATGCCAAATTCTAGTTCTCTTTCACATTTCCATGTTTTACTGGACTAAGTTATTCAAGGAGAGTGCCTTGTGCATTATGGATTGCAGGTGTCAAGAAGACGAAAAGGATGCCTATTTGTATTATATATTAAGCATTCATGGACAGGGCCGTGCAATTGTCTTTTGCACCTCCATTGCAGCTCTGCGCCGCATTTCTTCAATATTGCGTATCCTCAACTTAGATATCTGGACCCTTCATTCAGAAATGCAGCAGAGGGCGCGCCTAAAGGTTTGAATATTCTAGCTTTTGCATTTCTGTTTGGTTTTTCATCCTCTTCCTAGTTGTGCTATCATATTCTTGTAGGGAACATTATGCCATATATTGTGTTTTTTCGTTTCTTGGTCCATGTCTTTGGTCGTATTGAAAAAATTCATGTATAGTGCACTCAGTGTTGTCAGTAGCGTGAGGCGCACTAACAGTTCAAAAACCCGTCAATCTACACTAAAATAGAAAATAAACATTTATAGCAAATAAAACATAAGATGATTCATATAAACAAAATAAAACATTTCATACTTCATAATGATCCAAGAAAATAGAAAATTCTCAAAACAAATTACGTAACACAAAACAAAGAACTAAAATATATCATCATCACTCAAATGCCGATCCTCTTCTCTTTCATCATCAGACCCAACCAAATTAATATCTTCATTTTCATCCACAAGAGTATGAAAGACTGAGTTTGAAGCATTTTCCCTTGTATTTATGCTACCTCTAGTATGGTGCAAGAGTTTGAAGCTTTTTCCCTTGTATATGGACTTGGATAATGGAAAAAGAAAAGAAAAAATTAGGGAAACTCAAAAATTTATGGAAAAATTAAAAGGTACGTGAATTGGGCTTTCAGTTTGCAAAGCGAAAGACTGAGGGAAATAAACTACGTTGTTTTCTAAACGAAATAGAGGTTTTGTTTTAGATTGACGACGACAATGTGAGAAGGTGAAAGGCTGAAGGAAGAGAGAGAGTAAGAGAGACGCTACTTACCTTGACGACGACGGAGGACATCAGCGCCAGTTTTTTCGAGGTCGCCGCTCGTCTCTATACCTCCTCCAGTCGCCGCTCATCTCTCTTTTTCCTCCGGTCATCGCTCTCATCTTTATTTGGATGAGACACAAGTCGCCGATAGTTTCTCTGCCTCCATCATCGCCCCAAGTTGGCCCACTGCGCACCGTGCGCCCCACCGGCACCCCCTGATCACCCCAGCCTCCTTGGGGCAATTCCAGTTGAGCCCTGTGCGTTGGGCGCGCTTTTGACAACACTGCACTTTCAGGGTGTTTTTTCTTATAGAAATATAAGTGCCGTATACCCAACAAAGGCATATAATTTATTCTTAAATGTGGCATATGCTGAGGACTATCTTTTGGTGAATTGGTTAGCTGCAGATGGCATATGATGTAGAATCCGTGCACTAAGAAAGCATGAGTGGTCATTGACTGCTGTCCAACTATTGACTTAATATGTCATACCAGTCTGACTTCGATCATGTGTTTACCCTGAAATTTGGAAATTGAAAACACAATTGTGTTATGTGTATATATTTGGGGCAAGGTTACAAACAGACTGACTTTGGCTAGTGTTAAGTGTAGGGAACGATATGTCCTTAAGAGTTGATAAAATGCATTTAAAATTTTTGTGAAGCACTGGAAGTTTGTTCTGATTCATGTTAAATGCTTTAAAGATAATTTTGTTGTGGTTGGTCATGGTATTCAAGGGTATAGTGTTATTTGATTGAAGCAGTGATAGTACTTGCATAATGAAATTCTAATTAGATAGGGTGTTATTTCTCCCAAACTTATGGTGAACATTAGTCTCTTTTGGAGAAATAAGACCAAATTTTACCTCTTTATTTCTTGCCCATACTGATAGTTCCTTTCTCAACCTGCATGTATGATTATTATCCGAGATTCAATCTATTTCCTCTGATGCCTCACTTTGGTTTGCTTCATGTGCTTGTGCTCAATGCAGTCCATAGATCGTTTCCGTGCAAATGAACATGGCGTTCTTGTTGCTACAGATGCTGCAGCACGAGGGCTTGACATTCCTGGTGTTCGAACCGTTGTTCATTACCAGCTTCCACTTTCGGCTGAAGTAATTTTCTTGCCAATATTGCAATTTTCAGTGCTTTCTAATCTGAGACTTGCAGTTTTTGAGCAGGATAAGTTTATTTCTGTAGGTATATGTCCACAGATGTGGAAGAACAGCTAGAGCCTCTACCGATGGCTGCAGCATTGCTCTAATATCACCAAATGATGCGTCAAAATTCGCATCTTTGTGCAGATCCTTTTCAAAGGTAATTACATTGTTAGATTTTGTTGCAGCAGGGATAATGATTAATATTTTTAACCAAGCACAAGCTTGTATAACAAAGGATGGGGGTTTTATTTCAACCGGTGTACCAAGTCCAAATGAGTTTCTGATTTGCATTTAAGCATGTAAAGGTTCTAGACCTCTTAAAGTTAGTGTAGGTGTATATTGTTAACATGTTGATGCTCCTTTACTCATACATACACCTACCCTAAGCCCTAAACCCTCTTGATTTGATATTTGATAATGACTTTGCTCTTAATCTATACTTACGTTTCTTTTTTATGGCTTTGCTATGTAGAATGTATGAGATTGAACAGATTATATGCAAAATTTTGAATAGAATTTTAGTGTCAGTTTGTTCTTAGTCAAGTAAGCCATGACTTTTGTATTTTCCTGTTTCAGGACCTTTATATATTTTATATGTATAGTTATAAATAAATAATTAATTTACCTATACATATATGTTTTGAGTGTTAAATAAGTGATGATTTCCTTGGCTTGTTATCCAGGAAAGTTTCCAGCGGTTTCCTGTTGAGGTCTCATGCATGCCAGAGATAATGAAGCAATCGTCTCTTGCACATCAAATAGACAAGATTGTCAGAAAGGGTTCCCAGGTAATGAGAATTGCACACTGTTACAATATTTCTTCTGAACTGTCCAATCCTTTTCCATTTATACCCCATATAGTCCTGATTATTGAAGGTATAAACCTCTGAAACTTCATGTGGACCCCACTCATTGTTATATATAAAAAAGTCTTTGAATCCTGCTTCTTACCAACCCCTTAGTGCAGGTTTTTGTCTTCTGCTATTACATGGTCCTGAATTTATTGTTCATATTATGCTGTATGTTGACATTTGTTATTGTCATGAAATTCATCAGGAAAAGGCTGAGAAAAGTTGGTTGCAGCGAAATGCTGAATCAGTTGAATTGATTTTAGATGATGATGATAGTGAGGAGGACAGAGTGAAGAAATATCGGCAAAACAAAGCCCAATCAAATAATTTGAAGCAGTTGCAGCAGGTGTGGATTTAGTGGAGAAGTGTTCTCAATTGTTTGATCTACAGTCGCATGTAAACTCTTAGCAATGCAGATGGAACTTGTACGAATTATATTGCTTATTAAGACACATCTTGACCTCTAAAATTGCAGGATCTCAACACTCTACTTTCCAGACCATTACAACCCAGAACATTTTCAAAGCGCTTTGTGACTGGGGTAAGCATATGTAAAAAATTTCATTTGTTTGATGTGACATTAGCTGTTAGTGCATGCACACTCTCATTTCACTTCCTATAGTATGTTGTAAAAGGTTTGTGCATGGAACAAATCTAAAGAAATGTAGTACCTTTTTCCTTTTGTTCACATTTACCTCTCCATCTTCGACCGGTTTCACTACATCATAATTTAGGAATAGTATAACGTACAGTCAGTTTTCAGATTCAGTAATTCAGGTTCCTGATCTCATTCTGCGAAATCTAGGTTGCATGCCTTTGACGGTTTTTGCATCCGTATGTATGTAATGAGTTCTGCGGAAATGTCGGCCAAAAGAAAAGTAGGAATTCAATCTATATACTTGATTAACATTTCAATGATAAACGTTTGATGTGTTAGGACAGGCTGCCTGTCGTATATCTACAATATTTCCACTTGTCACCTCGCTCAAGAAATCATCATTTACTATTATTCTCTTATGGTTGAAACCTGTTTCTAATTATCCAAGCTGATTCCAAACCTTTCCAGGCTGGCGTCTCACCGCTTCTTCAACATCAATTTGAAGAAATTGCAAGGAGAAAACCAGGCGATGCGAATGATTTAGGTCCGAATAAAAGGAGAAGGTTGGTCGTTATAGGTCAAGATTGTGTAGAACCTCTTCAGGCATTGCGTAGTGCAAGTAATGAGGTAATACTGAAAATTTTACAAAATCCATTTCCATCCCGTGCAATAAATGCTTGGCTTTTGTTCCATGTTAGGATGCATGAATCACTTCACTTTCCCTTGTTGCACTCATGTTTGTTAATTGCCGTCTTCTCAGCCACACTTGGATCTCAAAGGGATTGCAGAAAAGCAGAGAAATTCAAACGACTTGAGAAGAAAGAGGAAAGAGATGAAAAAACGTATTATCACCCACCCTTTCTTCATTGTTAATATACAAAACAATGTTTTATCTCTTTATATTCAATCTTCGACTTGCATTTTGTTTCCCTTGACTAAAGTCTCTTATGTTCTGTTCTGTAACCAGGTTTGCACGAGCAAAGACGAAAGCAAAGGAAAAAACTGAAGCAACGAGAAGGTTAGCTTATGTAATCAAGCAAAACGCAAGGTAGATGTTGCCTAACCAACGGGTAATATTGCTGTTTCAATTCTAGTTCATTTTTGTGACGCAAGGGCTGCTTGTATGGGCAACATTTGCACAAATCCAATGATTATCTCCCACCACTCTAGATTTCTCTCATCTTCAGCAAACAAACAGAAGTTGTGATTGCAAAAGAGAACAATAGACTTTCAAATCTCCATTGTACACCAAAATTGGATGAATTTTAATCTTGATCAATGCTATACAGTCCTTGGAGGTTTTAATTCGTGTGTGGTTTGATGTGCTTTTCTTGATTTGTATTTTGCAAGCTTGGTGTCAAATCAAATTGTTACCCCAACTAGTTCTCTATGGTAGAATTCTATTCCTTGAAACAAGATCTTACTCATTTATTAGTAAAAAAAATGTACTTAATTTCAAGGAGATTGCTAAGCTAGAAATTGTTTTTCTTATTTCTGCAACTTATTAGCATAAAAGAAATAACAAAACATGAATATTTGATTCTGTGGGTAAATTTAGATCGTTACTAGAATAAGAATCAAGTAAGAGAGGGAGAATTTAGGGATGCATGCATAAAAAAAGAGCAAAGTATGGTTCATAGTCTTAAACACGAAAATTAAGAAGTGACAAATCAGGTTTGCTGTTGTCTATTTTGATTATATGGATACCTCACTACGATGTATTGAAAGAGAGTAATAATACCATAATAGGACAAATGTTGGAATCAAGTCAGAATCATAACATGACGCGGACACCAAGATTGTGTAACTGAAATTATTATTGAGGTTACGATAAGCAACCACATAATCCAAGTGTCTTAAATCTGCTCAATAAAATTGCATTATTTGATAAAACAATAATTCTAGAAAGATGCTATACATATACGAGCACTAGTCTGAAAAAATTATCAGTAATGTTCTCAAGTGTGTGTTGCACAAATGACCATAAAACGTATATATATAATTTATTATCTAATTACCACCATTTATAAGTCCACAATCCATTGATTCCATTGATTTTTAACAAGAAAAAACAAAAAAAAACACGGGACGGGATGAAGCTCATCGTCATCAACAACTTACCATAAGAACCAAAAGCACATCAAATCCATAACTTAACTCCTCTGTCTTTGATCCATCCATCATCAACAGAATGTACGAGGGGAGTCCATGGCTTCGCTACCTCGTCCATTGTAATCTTCTTTACCCGGCCAGGTGACCCGTTTGGAGAGACCCGCCCCAGGCCCTTCATTCTTATAATCGACGTAGAAGATAATATCTAGCCCGATGATCCCCTCCACGGGCGATATGAACCCCTCGAGGGTGCTCTGCATGATGATCGTCCTCGATAGGGTCTTCGACGGCCGGCCCAAGTAGGCGAGGAAGGGCGGCTGCGCCTCGAGGAAGTCCTTCTCTGCTGTGATGGTGCAGCTCTGGATGATGGTGATCCTGGTGAGGTTCTTCTCAATTGCGGCCCTGGGCTGTGTTAAAATTTAAGCTAGATTAATGAATAAATGAATGGGTGTGATGTTTGATAAGGTGTCCTTTCATAATGTGCCCTTTCAT
>JAYDZE010564893.1:0-12360 GCA_034509125.1 Monilaria moniliformis
AAAAGAATTTGGAATTAAGATTGAATTCCAAATCCAAATTTTTTCATCATAACAAACAATGGAATTGGAATTGGAAGACCCAATTCCAATTCCAAATCTTCAATTCCATTCTCCCAAACAAACCCTGAGATAAATTTCGGTGAGGATAAAGTAATAAAAATAATTATCACTAATAAAAATAATTATCACTGTTAAGCCATTTTTTGTATAATAATAATTATAGAATTTAATTAGCTTTCCTTGAGAAAATAATTTATAAGACTAGTTATATAAATTTTGGATCGACCTAACATTTTGGATCAAATATTATTTCAAACTATCAATGTTATTTAATTATAAATAAATTTAATTTAATTATCTAAAGTATCGTATTTGTAACGATAAATTTTAACTGCATAACTGATAAACTTTTTATCAGACCTTTGATTTCTACGTATTTTCTTAATTATAGATTGATATTCAATATTGAATGGTTGATTTTTTGGCGATGAGAGGAGAAATATTGTTTCAGATATTAGAAATAGTCAAATAGTTTATTAATTTCTAACCAGTAATAAACTGGCAATGAGGTATACCTTTAATGACAAGGTTAAGAATCCTAAAGACTCTCCTTATCGAGAGTTTGGGTACAAATTACATATGCGTACCGTGTATTTTCCACCTCACGGTAATATAGTTGTCTCGTCTTCGTGCGGCATAGTGGTTCTGCCCTCATACAATCAAACATTTTAATTATTATGATTTCCACTTATAATAATAAAAAAAATTCATGCTTAATGGATTGATCCAATAATTTTCTCTCTCTCGAATATCTCAAAGATTATGATACGTGATAAGGATAAAACTGATGATAGTAACTCAATGACATGCATCATTTTATCGTCTGCGTGCGGCCTCTTCGTGCGATGACATGCTTTAATTGTTATGATTTAGATCACTTATAATTTAAAAAAAAAAAACATGCTTAATGGATCAATCCAATAATTTTCTCTCTCTCAAATGTCTCAAAGATTATGATATGTGATAAGGATAAAATTGATGATAGTAACTCAATGACATACATCATTTTCCTAAATCAGTAATTATGTAAAGAGTTTGGATTCCGTTTGTGTAATAATGTAATCAATCGATCATTAATTATTGGATCTTAGTAATAATTTCTCAATTTCCATAGAGCGTCCGTGACTCTAATTATTGTCCTCGTCTTGACATTTTAATTTCACATTCGTACAGTTAGCATAGTAAGGTCCCAAATTGATTCCAATACTATTACATTGAACTTAAATTTAGTAATGCTCTAGAATGACTCACAAATATAAACATGTTTTAGAATGTGAAATACTAATAAAAATATCACATAGGATTATGTCTCAATTTGAAATTAGAAGTATAGATATGAATTAGGAAAATTACAAGCTTATATTTAACTATTTATGACGAATATTAAGAAAATTAATATCCACTGACGAAGTCGCTGTTCAATTTTTTGTCTAGTCTGATTTCAAATGTATAATTCCACCTCAATTTGTTGGACCTGATGCAGCACTATACCAATCACTTTGCGGACTCTGCAACTACACAAATAGATAACTTAGACCTAACTATAATATTTTAGGTATAATAATAAGGGTGTGACACATTTTCGAGTGTCTTGTTTTATTATCATTAGTTACTTGGTTCTTCTAAATATTTAGAGGCTTGTCTCACTATAGTAATTATTAAATTTTCACTTAAGATATTATTTAATTGTCTTCCACTTATATTTATTCTGAAATTTGTTTTCTTTATTTAATACAAGTCATATTTCTTAAAGGATAATTGTTATTTAAATCATAATTTTTCGTTGACTTCTGGTTAATCCCATAACTTTTGAAACTAGAACATAAAATCGTAACTTTTGACATTTTCTCAATTATTACACGGATCAAAATTTCAGTGAAATTGATGGTGACGTGTCGGCTGGAATTCAACGAAAATTTATGATTTAAATGACAATTATGTTAACGACATCGTTTTGAAGAACGAACGTTTTGTCCACGTTGGAAATTACGGCTAACACGTCACCGCCAATTTCACTGAAATTTGATATATGGGATAATTCAGAAAATGTCAAAAGCTATAATTTTATGTTCTAGTTTTATAAGTTATGGAATTGAACAAAAGTCAACGAAAAATTATTATTTAAATGACAATTATCTATTTCTTAAAATAGTATGCTGAGGCAGTTTTTTAAAACCGATAATCTTTCCGGCCCGTTATTTTTGGGCTGAATGTTTGGGCTTTTCCGCTCAACGGCAATATTGTTGGGCCACGGAAATAAAAATTTAATGAAAAAGGAAAATGAGTAAAATTAAAAATAAAAAAAGAAAATAAGAAAATAGAAGTTCTCGATTCTTCTTCCGAGCGCGAAAGAAACAACTGGTTCATAAGCCATCTCCCTTTTGAATTACTATAAATGATGTTATCCATCGCAAATCCGCGCTGTCCCAAATTCTCCAATTATCGTGAGCTTCTTCCAATTGCTTTGTCTCTCTTCTTTGTCCTGCGATCTACCTCCATTTTTGCGGAATTAAGGTATTGTTCTGCTTCGATTCTTTGACTTTTTTATGATTGAATCTTACTTTTATTTATGCTGTTTTTCGTGATTTTCATTTTCTTTAGTGTGTTTGTGGGCAGGGTGATTCTAGAGCTAATTGGTGTTAATATTATTTGTTTCGCTGTTCGAACTTCGAAGAATCGAGAATGAGTCATATCCTCCCGATATGTTTCTCCTCTGATTTTAGATCACCTTTTTATTATTCTTTTTCTTTTCTTGGCTGTGTTTTTGATCTTATGTTGATTGATGTGATAGACAGGAATGAGATTGAGTATAAAAATGAGTTCTTTCTGTCATTTTTGGAATTTATTCCTCTGGCAAAGAAAATCTGATGGCCCTTCTTGCAATTGATTATAGATTGAGTTTAAGATTTTCAACTTTAGAAATTACGGCTTCTTATTTGGTATTTCTTATTATGATCATAGGGAATTTTGGCATATTTTGGAATTTTTTGATATTGCAAAGAGAATAAGATGACCCCTCTGCAATTTAGATTATGTGATGTTTATGACTTTATCAAAGATTTAAGCTTTTCAATTAGAGTGGTCAATTTAGATTGCGTGATGTTTATGATTTTTATCAAACATCTAAGCGTTTCAATCATGGGGATTAGGGCTTCTAGTTAGGGATTGCATGGATGTGACGGAAAAATACACATAAATCTGACATCCACCTAGTTTAGATAACACAAAAATGTGACAGAAAATAATTTAGATTCTTTGTGATGTGAATGGAAGAGCATGAACACGAGAATACATTGTTAGTAGTTGATCTACCTTCTGTTTATGCCTTGACCTATGCTAACGCGGAAGTCAAAGAGAGCGTGATCGTGTGAGGGCTCAGGCGAGGAACGGCCAGAAGCCCAGGAACCCAAAGGATGATGGATTGACCCCCGAACAGAGACGAGAGAGGTTTGATGTCCAAACCTTCTTTCGCTTTTAATTCCAATTTGATATGATCACACTGTTCTTGGTTCTGACATTGGTGCGTGGTGCTCATTCACAGGGACGCGAAGGCGTTGCAAGAAAAGGCGGCCAAGAAAGCAGCTCAGGCTGCAGCAGGAGGGAAGGCAAGTGCAGATCATACTAAAAATCACAATAAGAAATAGATGGTGTTGATCCATCTGGTTCTTTGAGGGGTGGTATTGGTGGATCAGATGTTGTGGTTTTAGATTTGTTATTGTGCTCTATATTGTTATCTGGTTTTGTCCATTGAGTGATCATTCTGGATCTGAATATGTGTAAACAATGGTTTCTAGCCCTTGTATCTGATTTTTCAATGCAATTTCCTTTTAGTGTGCCAATATTGTTTTTTGATTGTTGGATGGATAATGTGGTTATATCATACTGATAAAATGAGTATGGGACTGAAACACGATAAAAGATAGTGGGCTTGTTCAATTATACTAGACTTGCTGTGGACCAAGATTTGATTGATCTAACTAAGTAATCAAGATTGGTTTGGTGTGACCCTCCATTAGCAAATTCTCTCTCACAAATCTTCTGCAATTCTCTTGCATTTCTGGTAAGCTCTTCCCTCTCTGCACACTCCAAATCCATAAACCTCTTCACTATCCTAGCAATTTCATCCCTCTTCTTCAATTTCTTCTCATCAAACTCCCCCTCCAAGAACCTCCATCCAACTCTCCAGTCTTCAACGATCGCCTTGGCATCATACGTCTGATCCATAATTATAGGGAAAGTAAGCACCGGCACGCCAGCCAGCAGTGCCTCCTTGGTCGAGTTCCATCCACAGTGCGACAAGAATCCTCCCAGAGAAGGGTGAGAGAGCACTCTCAGCTGATCGCACCACTCAACCATTAAGCCCTTGTCCCCAAACATCATCTGCAAACGAGCCACCTCTCGTCTAGCCACCCACAAGAACCTAACACCACTTTCCTGCAACCCAGCAGCGATCTCGTCCATCTGGGCTACAGAAATATGCAAAAAACTGCCTAGCGAGATGTACAAAACCGAGCTCGGTGGCTGATGGTCTAGCCATCTCAAGTAGTCGTCGGCCGCCACCGCAGTTGTCGTGGTGCTCATTTTGATGTCTCTTAGCCTCGAATATACAGCGGCCGGGCCAACGTTGTAGATTGACAGTGAAGATTTCTGCTTGAGAGCATCAATGGCTTGGTCTTCTAGCTCGTAAAAAGAAGTGAAAATTAGGTGTTTTGCGTTGGATTCTTTGGGTATTATTTGTATGACTTTTGGCATGGATTCTTGATCTCTAATAATTAATGGGAGATCAGCAACGCGAACTGCTGGGAGCCCAGGAATATAGTCCACAACGGCATCTCCATTAGCTGTAGAAAATACAGAGTTAAATGATGTCATTTTATACGTATAATACGAATAAACAAATAACTTTACCTGACAAATCAACGGGGTAGTGGCCGTTCTGAACCAAAAGGTCAAAATGGTAAAACACAGTGTACACCGCCGCCGACATGGTCCACAAGTGAGCCGACGGAATATTCCGTTTGCCGGCGACTTCATGAATCCAGGACATAAACGCGTCGCCTATAATGAAATCCGGCGGCGGCAGCGATCCGCCGTCCAGAAGCTGCTCGAACGGCGCCTGCATTTTGGTCAGAACCGCCGCGACGAAGCCCTGGAGGTCGTCGCCGCGGGCCTTCTCCGACGGCACAACGTTGGGGATGGTGGCGAAGGCCACGTTCGGCGGCTTTTTCTCAGAGGCGAGCAAGCCGATCCACTCCTCCGTCAGGACGACGGTTATGTGGATGTCGGAGCTCCGATCGGCCACGGCTGTGCAGAGGTTGAGCATGGGGTTGATGTGGCCACGGCCGGGATACGGCATCGCCACTACGTGGCGGGACGGGGTTGGCTGATCGTGGACCGGAGCCATGGCGGTTTGGTATCAAGCAATTGGTTGGCAACGTTATGGAGTGGGGGAATTTAAAGCCGGTTTGGATCTGTCCAAATATTTTATATACAAAGTGGCAAAATATGTCCGAAATTAATAAGTTGCCGTCCTCAACACGGCGTCGTGCTTAGTTATCATGCCAATTAAAAACATAAAGATTAATTCTATTAATAAATTACCAACTAAGAAATTTTTATTTTTCGAAAAAACTAAGGAATTTTTATTTTTCGAAAAAACTAAGAAATTTTTAAGATTAAATCACTAAATATTTTGCAAATATTTATTAGGACGCATTTATTTTGAGTGATATGATAGTTTATTAAAAATAATTTTAAGTTAATTAATTATTTACTTTGATAAATTAATTTATTTTGAGCTAGTTTGACCATCTTATTATAGAAATATTCAATTTTATATTTTATCAACTTATCATATCACTCAACATAAACGCTCTAGTCGACTTGTCCGTTTTGTCTTTTGTGATTCGTTGGCGGTTTGGACTTCAGCAAGCTGCCGAGAGATTATCTATTAACTTTTTTGGCATTTTTGTTTGGGCATATTGTCTTTCGACAGGGATCGAGTCAACACATGCAATAATCTTTTGGATCTCTATCAAGCTATAATTAGAGTTTATTACTTATAATTATATTAGAGTAGATGTGTCATGTACTCAAATATATCTAAGTGTGTCTCTGTTTTATTTGTACTTCATTTCAATATTACTAAAAGCATAGTGTCGTGTCGTATTTATAAAATGAAATAAGAGATTGAAAGACAATAGTGCACATGGTTATTGCTAGATAGGCTAATGGATCAAGATTTGATTGATCTAACAAAGTGATCAAGATGGGTTTGGTGTGACTCTCCATCTGCAAATTCTCTCTCACAAATCTTTCGCAATTCTCTTGCATTCCTACTAAGCTCTCTCCTCTCTGCACTCTCCAAATCCATAAACCTCTTCACAATCTCAGCAATTTCGTCCCTCTTCTTCAAATTTCTCCCATCCATAAACCTCCATCCAACTCCCCAGTCTTCAACAATCGCCTTGGCATCGGACGATTGATCCATCATTACAGGAAAAGTAAGCACCGGCACGCCAGCCAACAGTGCTTCCTTAGTCGAGTTCCATCCACAGTGCGACAAGAAACCCCCAACCGAAGAGTGCTCGAGCACCCTCAGCTGATCGCACCAGTCCACCACTAGGCCCTTATCCCCAGACGTGTCCTGTAGACGAGACGTCTCCCGCCTAGCCACCCACAAGAACCTAACACCACTCCCCTGCAGCCCAAAAGCGATCTCATCCATCTGGGCTGCGGGGATGTGCAAGAAACTGCCTAGTGAGATGTACAAAACCGAGCTCGGTGGCTGATGGTCTAGCCATCTCAAGTAGTCGTTAGTGCTGGTGGTGGTGGAGGTCATTTTGATGTCTCTGAGCCTGGAATATACGGCGGCGGGGCCAATGTTGTAGATTGACATTGAAGATTTATGTTTGAGAGCATCAATAACTTGGGCTTCTAGCTCGTAGAAAGAAGTGAAAATTAGATTTTTTGCGTTGGAATCTTTGGGTAATACTTGCATGAGTTTTGGCATGGATTCTTGGTCTCGAATGAGTAATGGAAGATCAGCAACACGTACTGGTGGGAGCCCGGGAATATAATCCACTATGTCTTCTTCATTAACTGCAGAAATTAAAGATCAAGATAAATGATATCATTTTTTTTTTACATATAATTAGCGATAGAAGCATATCTAGAACATAATTTTGGAGGTGGACGTAGTTTGATGTTTTCTTTAAAAAAAACTGCAGCTCATGGGGCATTGGCGTTTCCGACCAACATTAAGGAAAAATTAGACCCTCCTAACGATCAGAAGGAATCCGCCACCGATTGGCGCTTTATACCAATGACACACATATAATGATAGGAAATTAGCCATATAAATAAAAATGCGAAAATAGTGGTCATTTTACTTTAATACTCCTATATGAAAAATTGGATGATTACACGATTTTTTTTGGATAACAACATTATATTCATTGTTGGTACACAAAATTTATAATTTCATGTAAATCGTATAAGCTTGTAAAGGCGTAATAGTGAAACATGACTACTATTTTCACAATTTTATCTAAACGAATAAAATTTATTTTTGCTATATTGAAAATACTATAATTGGATGTTGTCTCTATAATTGGTGCTAATTTTATTTATTATATTATGGTCAAATCTATTTTGACGTTGTTAGGAGAAATTTGTCATAAGAAATAAAATTCATTCGATTATATATAATAGAAAAATAGATAATGAAAAAATTTGACCTGAGAGATCAACGGGGTAGTGGCCGTTCTGAACGATAAGGTCGAAATGGTAAAACACAGTGTAGACCGCCGTCGACATGGTCCAGAGGTGAGCCGACGGAATATTCCTTTTGGCGGCGACTTCATGAACCCACGGCATAAACGCGTCGCCTATGATGAAATCCGGCGGCGGCAGCGATCCGCTGCCGAGAAGCCGCTCGAACGGCGCTTGCATTTTGTTCAGAACCGCCACGAAGAAGGCTTGGAGGTCGTCGCCGCGGACCTTCTCTGACGGCACGACGTTGGGGATGGAGGCGAAGGTGACGTTCGGCGGCTTTTCCGTGGAGGAGAGCAAGCCAAGCCACTCCTCCGTCAGGACGACGGTTATGTGGATGTCAGAGCTCCGCTCGGCCACGGCCGTGCAGAGACTGATCATCGGGTTGATGTGGCCGCGGCCGGGGTATGGCATCGCAGCCACATGACGTGATGGGGTTGGCTTGTCGTGGAGTGGAGCCATGCTGGTTTCTAGATATCCTAGCTATGTAAATAAGGAAATTCTAATAATCAGTTATCAACTAAGAAAGTGAAATATAAATAAGAAATCCTAATAGTTAGCTAGAAATACGCAACTCAGTTGGTATTACATTTTTTCTTCAGTTTATTAGGAATTTGAGTTATCTAACATGAATGAGTGTGGTGCGTGTGAGTTTAGATTCTAACATGAATTAGTTGATTTCTCGATCCGTTTACACACTGGTAAATAAATTTGAACATAGAAAAAGGGAAAGAAAAAAATGAAGTCTAGAAATCGTTAACCAGTCAAGCGCGGTAACATTTTGACTTGATTTTATATTTATTTAATTATTATTATTTTTTGGAAATTTTGTTTAGACACGAATTTTCTATGTCAGGGGACAGGGATGGTTTGAATTTTCAACACAATAACCTTTTTTTTTGTCCCACAGCGGCTACAAATTTATCTTTTTAATGACAAAAACTTGACTATATAACTTGGGGCCTGGTGGAAGTTTGAATCTTGTGTCTTGTGTTTCTAATTTCAAGCTTTTGGAAAAATCAATCACTAAATTTTGTGGAGCGATTTGTCTTTATAGGGTTCACGAAAATATCATCTAGTTCAAAATTAATATCCCAAAATTTCAAATGCAAAATCTCGACCAATATAAGTATAGACTATATTTGCAATTTTTTGTAAATTTAAGTTAAAATTTATGATAAAAACAACGCGGCAAGCACCTCAATTTCATTGCAAATATTTTCGATGGACTTGGGGAAAATTTAGCATGCGGGTCAGTTTGGTCCGCTCGCCCGGGCGGAAGGTAACAAGCTAGTTTGAACTTGTATTTCAAACTGGCCTGACCCTGTTTAATTTTAAGGCAAAGCCCGAAAGGCTTGGGTCAGCCGGCCCGACCCGATGCTTTGACAACTCTAGTGAAAACTAATGTTAGTGTAATTTTATTTTTTTTAAGTTGTGGTGCTGCATCTCAGGCTGTGCACACACCTTGATCAGTAAAGTCCGGATCAATATTGTGATTTAATTCCAAAAGTTCAATTATATCCAATTTCCTGTCTGTAATTGCGACTGAACTGGACAATAAAACGCAATTTAATTGGTAAAAAGTTTCTCCGCCAATTAATAGATCGGGAGTTTGTGTCACCTGAAACAAATTTGATTAGAAGGGAAACTCGGAAATCAAGATTGAAGCTTAAAAAAAAGGCACATCACACTGAAATCAGCCATCTAAGTTAGTTTGTTCAACACTAGCCATCACAACCAAAGCCAATCCTCAGCTGAATGACACGATGTCATTCAGCAAACAAGCGAGGTTCGCCAAAGACGAACCTCCCTGTGAAATCGCTTGTCGTATTGTCTCCCTACACTCTCTCGCTCTTTGCGCCATCTCACTTCTCTCAAGGCTCTCCAAATCCATGAATTTCTTCACAAGCTTGGCAATTTCCCCGCTCATCAGTAATGCCCCGAATGCCAAATCCTTCTTAGCATCCACTCCGATTTTCCAGTCCTCAACCACATGTTTCCGAACTGTAGTTTGATCCATCATTATAGGAAAGCAAATCATCGGCACCCCACTAAAAATACATTCCATAGTCGAATTCCATCCACAGTGCGTCCAGAATCCCCCTACAGAAGGGTGGCACAACACCTTAAGCTGCTCACACCAAGGCACGACTCTCCCGGCCTCCCCACACCGCTCTTGCAGCCTCTTCGCCTCCCCGCGAGCCACCCACAAGAACCTCACGCCACTCGCTCGTAGTCCATCCGCAATCTCGTCCATTTGGGTATGAGAAACAGAGAGAAAACTCCCCAACGAGACGTACAAAACCGAGCTTGGTGCTTGGGAGTTCAGCCACTCAAGGTAGTGGTGATGATCACTTTGGTTGTTTGAGAAAGATGTAAGATTTTCAAGATTGAGGTAAGGTATAGTTGGACCAAAAGTGTATACTGGAAATGAGAATTCTTGCTTTAGGGCTTCTATTGCTTGGGATTCCAGCTCGTAGATCGAAGAAACCAATAGGAATTGAGCTTTCGATATGTTCGAGAAAACTTGTAGGGCAAGACCAAGAAGGCGTTGGTCTTTCATTGAGACGATTGATGGAAGGTCTGCAAGGCGGATTGAGCCGATTCCCGGGACGTAATTAATTCGTTCCTCCCCCTTTTCTGTCTCGTATCGACAACAAGTAATCAGCTCCCACCAAAAAATTAAAAAACATAATCTGCAATATTAGCACAATTTAAATAAAGAGATAATTGTCATTTAAATTATAATTTTTCGTTGATTTATTTTGAAACTGAAACATAAAATCACAATTTTTGACATTTTTGGTGACGTGTCAGCCGGAATTTCCGACGTAGACAAAACATTCGTTCTTCAAAATGATGTCATTTAAATAATTGTCATTTAAATCATAACTTTTCGTTAAATTATGGCCGACATGTCACCACCAATTTCACCAAAATTTTGATCTATGGTATAATTGAGAAAATATAAAAAATTGTGATTTTATGTTCCAGTTTAAAAAATATGGAATTAACCAAAAATCAACGAAAAATTGTGATTTAAATAACAATTATCCCTTAAATATAATAGAAATCTCATTAACTACAACATCCCATTAATACACTAATCTATCGTGTTTCAATCTCATATTTTATATTAATGATCTATAAATATAATATATATTCAAAACTATTCGTAAATTTGAATTGTCAAAATAGAATCTTATATCACAGTGAAGAACTTCAACTATACTCATTTTTATGCACATTAAATATTTTTTTTCAACATATGAACATCATTGGATATATAATAACAGTATTTACTTACTCCTCTAAAATTAAAATATCATTAAATAGGAGTATATTAAGAAAATATGAAATTTAGTATGGCATAAAAGTAGCAGTTTCTGTAGGAAACAAATATGAAATTACTAAAAAGGGATTACCAGACAAGTGAAACGGGTGATGGCCATTCCGTTTGAGAAGGTCAAAATGGTAAAACACCGAGAACACTGAAGCCGGCATCGGCCAGAGCGACGCCACCGGAATATTCCTCCGGTTCCCGAACTCAACCGCCCAGAACAAAAACGTATCTGCAATTACGAAATTGACGGGCTCATCGAGCCGGTCCATCAGCCGCTCGAACGGCTCGCCCATCTTAGTCTGTGTCGCTCCGACGAAGCTGGGCATGTCGGCGGCGCGCTCCAGCTCCGACGGAAGCACGTTGGGGATGGTCGCGAAGCGGATACTCGACGGCTTCTCCTCGGCGCCGATCAAGCCGAGCCACTCCTCCGTGAGGATGACGGTGATGAGGAGATCCGGCTTGGAACTCGCGAGCAGCTTGCAGAGATTCATCATGGGGTTGATGTGGCCTCTACCGGGATACGGCACCGCAACCACGTGGCACGCTGTGATTGGCTCGCTCCTCGCCGCCGGCGTCATGAGGTCTTTCTGTAAGTTCCCCTACTACAATTTTCGATATATATATATATTATATTACTTACATAGGATAATATTTGATGCGATCGATATAAATAATATATTTATGTACATAGTATAAAATTTGATGCGATTCCCCGCAATTATAAAATGTCCTTTTTTAGTATTGTTGTTTCGTAGATGATGAGTATACCTTTCACTTTTGACTTTTTATTTTTGACGAGATATAAACATCTATTAAAATTTAGGATTTTTGGAGGTAGTATATATTATCAATTCAGACTTGATAAATATTTACTATACATTTTTAATCAGCGGCGGATGCAAAGGGGGCGGGAGGGGGCGGCCGACCCCTCAACGGGCAACTTTCCCTTACTCCCGTCGGAAAACCGCCATGGTCGCCCCCTCCATTAGTCGCCGGTCCGCCCCGAAATATAAGATGACTGAAAATTTTAATTTAAGACAGTTAATGCCGCCCCCTCTGTTTCAGTTATAGATCCGCCACTATTTTTAATGCGACATGTTAGGAAATCTGTAACACCCCTTACTCGATAGGTAAACCCACCGAATAAGTGATGTCACAAACGGTATCACACACACGGACCAAAA